>JZKD02S1590582.1:781667-793666 GCA_000966675.3 Picea glauca | reverse complement strand
AGGATCTTCCTCTAGATGCTTCTCTTAATAGACATATTTAGTATAAATAAGGGGCGAGGGTATGTGAACCCTAGCTTGGAGATTATTGTAATAGAGCGCTTCTCGACTGGAGGTTACCCCCTCGAAGAGGCCTGTGAACATTACTTTCTGAATCAAAGTGCTTTTTCTATTGCTATTTCGTACATCATTTTTGTGTATTGTGAAGATTATGCTGGGTATTTTATTGTTATTCTGCCATTTCTAGCATTTTATTTTTGTTCTGCATATTTTATATATCTGGTATCTTGCAGAGGCAAGCTCAGAGCTAGTCGAAATCTATGGATAGTGAGTGTGTGGCTCCTTTGCGGCTCGGGGGGCTAAGGGGGAAGAAGATTACCCCTAGCATTGGCTGGGAGGTACTGGTGAAGTCTCTTTGATCGACATGCAGAAGTTTTAAGGAGCACGCAGGACGTCCACTCTGAACAAGAAATGATACACTTTCTTCATTTTTGTAGGGTAGAATGTATTAGGAATTATGCTTGGGTATGCTTATTTAATGGAGAAGTAAACTGATGTTTTTTTTTAAATTGATGACTGAAACATTCCTTATCCTAGCTCAATGGTTGTTGAATCCCATGGTCATCATTTTCCCACATGTCTTTACCACCTTGTTGTGTTAATTGTAACCTTCGTGGTTGTTTAGCCTTCATCCCTAGCTCACCAGTCCTTGCCTGAGCATTCATCCAGGAGCCTGATCTATGGTCACCGCCTTAGCGTTAAAAGACCTATGGATCTCAATGCCCTCTTTTCGGTGCGAGGATGATGAGCAAACGATGAACCTATTAGCCAACTACCCTTGATGTTTGTCCTTGGTTGATTGTTGATTCCACCATCTAGCAACGACCTCTACGTGTGGATTATTTGGTGTCCTGGTTGGTTTTATCTATGCCTTGAATGATAGAACCACTGCAATCATTCCAGGATCCTTCCCATTGGATCCTTGCGTTCCTCTTACTGATGTCTGCGTTGTTTTGGTATTCTGGCAATGGAAAAATAATTTGATTCTCTGTCTGCATTTTTATATTTGGTATCCTGGAATGGAAAAATGTTTTTTTGTTTTTCTTGTCTTCATTTTTCCCCTTGGTTACTACTGTAATTTCTTATTATTAATGACAAGAAAAATGTAATTCCCTTATGGTGTGTTGTCACAACGATTTTTTTATTATACAATGACAGAAAAGAAAAACAAAATCCCGTCTGGTGTGATGGCACAACAAATTTCTTGTTATTTAATGACAGGAAAAATGAAATCCCCTCTAGTGTGATGGCGCAACGAATTTCTTGTTATTTAATGATAGGACAAACAAAATCCCCTTATGGTGCGATGCACAATGAATTTCTTGTTATTTAATGACAAGAAAAATGAATTCCCCCTCTAGTGTATGGTACAACAAATTGCTTGTTATTTAATGATAGGAAAAATGAAATCCCATGTTGGTGTGATGGTACAACGTTTTGTTTATCATTTCATAACAAAAAATAGGTAATTTCCTTTGGGTGCGTTTTTCACCATGATTTTTCCATCTAAAATTGTGACTGTCTTGCTGTAGAATTCACCCATGATTTTAGCCATTTAAATCACAACATTACTTGCCGGAATGACGATGTTTTTGATAATCATAAGTTGACTGTGTTGCTGTAATTGATGGCACTTCATTTTAAATGTATAGCCACTGGCTTGATGGCATCACGAATGTAATTCTGGCACTGTAATTTTAATTACTGACAAGTGCGAACTTATACTTTGTTTACTATTACACAGATTTCATTCATTACTGTTACACCGATTTTATTACCATGACATACCATTAAGGATGGTTGTGTTTACTTCCTTAAGGACCACGTTTTGCCATCAAATATTTGATTGAGTTTGTTGTAGTATGACCATGAGTTGATCCTTCTGCAGTTGTATTGTCCTTTTTTTTCTGACAATTTGAGTGTACCCAATGTCCTCGCTGCAAACATTAATTGCTACATCAATGTTGTTAGTCAAGCGGTTTCCTTATTTATGTGAATAGACAGTTAGATATTGATATAGTTACTATAGATAGACGACATGTGTAATTAATTGTTTACCAGTGTCATATTTAGCATTCTTCTTTGATATAGCTAATGTGGTTATATATCGTTAAGTGATAGTTAGATTGTAATTTGGGATTATTTTAGAATTTCCCATTTAGATTGTGATTAATGGTTAAATGAGATTAGTGAGTATTTCCCCAAGTAGAGATTAATCTTGCTAAATTAACGCAATACCATATTATTTGTCAATGTCATATAATTTTGATTAAATGTTATACTTTCAAGGAAATATTGTAATAAGTATAGTGAGTAAATGTTATATCTCTTTCAATCAAATCATTGTGTTATGATATTAAGTTTTAATGCCTGGCCTCTGATATTTTCTCTACTGATCATTTAGTGGAATGACCAGTTCTACTGGTTAAATGTTATATAGAAACAAGTGTTAATGTCTTACATGACATTCCCAACTATGATTGCATTAAGGATTAAATTGATGGTACGTTGATGACCCAGCTATGATTTAGATTTTCTCACTTGATACACTTTTAAATGTTAATTTAGATTGGCGCACATTGACCTAATTGCAATCAGACTTGTTGATTTTTATGTTAATATAGAATTGAAATTTATGGACTAATTGAATTTGACTTACTATTGGATGAGTAACCGATGTTAAACACGATGGTCAGTTAGACTATTTTAGACGTGATTAATGGTTGGGTTGTTGACGAAGTCATTTTTAGCTTGCGCTTCCCATTGAGGGTGTTGTTGTTAATTTTAATTAATGTTTGTACTTGGTTTTGTAAACATTTAATGTGCTTGGTTTTCTCACTGTAAGGGTTCTAGTTACTTGTGTAATTAATTTTGGTTTGTTAGGATGATTGTCCTTATCTTAGTAGGCGTGGTCTGCTTGTGTCGGGTGGGATGTAAACACCTCCTTGTTCTTCACAACAGTCGCCAACCCTGATACCTTAAATGGTCAAAATCAATGGGAACTTGGGCTTGAGCGTTGCTTATGTGTCCTAGAGGTTCTAACCATTGGAGGGTAGGACGGGCGGGTATTCATTCTTATTCTTCATTTGTTGAATGTCGTACATTGCTTCCTGGTGCTTGATGTGCTTTTATGTTAGGTTGTTAAGTTGTTGTTGCATGAGTTGCATGCATCATGATTGTCGTCGTGTTGCGATGTTGAGTATAATGTCAATATTTCCTTCCTATAGACACACACACAAAAAAAAAACTTAAGGGTGCTTTTACCAGTTGTACATTGTAGGAGTCGTACCAGATGGGGATGTCACATGTGGTATTAGAGCCAGGTTCAACACGCGACTTGGGATCGCTACGGATTTTGTTGATATGATTTGATTATAATGTTGCTAATTGAGTTGAATTGTATTCGTGCAGGTAATCATGGTTAGGGGATGCCATGGAGGTAGATGATGGGGTTCTAAGGGAGGAGGCACGACACCTCCAGTAGCATTCACACCTGAGGGGTCTAATCCCTAGGGAGATGAACAGGTTGTCGAGTAGGAGCAGATAGCAGTTGGTGATGTTGTCAGAATGATGAGATATTTTCAATACATGTCTAAGGCACTAATCAGTCGTTTGGACAGAGATGAGGCCAAGGCACCGGAACCCGCCAAGGTTTCGCCACGTGCTTCGGTTGGTACTGGTAGCATTCACCGGGAACTCGAGAAGGTAAAATTTACCGAGTTCTTTGGTGCCCTGAACGGTGCAGCAGCCGAGGCATGGTTGGAGAATATGGCAATGTAATTTTCACTTCGCGATTATACCTCCAACATGAATGTCCGCATGGCGGTCTTCCAACTGAAAGGAAGCGCTCTTCTATCGTGGAAGGCACTCCTACCGCAACTGGACATGGTTGTCGATGACATGTCATGGGAAATATTCAAGGAATGGTTCCAAGAGAGATACCTTTCAGAGGAATTCATTGAGCGACAGCTCAACGAGTTCAACGCCTTATGACAGGGTGGTCATACGGTGCCCGAGTACGAGGCCCGTTTTATGGAGCTGCTCCGGTATGCTCCGCACCTTAACACTAAGAAACTTAAGGTCAATAGGTTTGTCTTCAGCCTTAACAACAACATACGTG
Organism: Picea glauca; assembly: GCA_000966675.3. Taxonomy (NCBI): domain Eukaryota; kingdom Viridiplantae; phylum Streptophyta; class Pinopsida; order Pinales; family Pinaceae; genus Picea; species Picea glauca. The sequence continues at coordinate 789,489 of JZKD02S1590582.1, read as the reverse complement.
AAAAGGTAAGGATTTTGATGCCTCAAACCTTGCATGATGTCGTCCAAAAGGCCCTCATAACAGAGGAGGATCTTATCAGCGGGGGTTAAAGAAGGACTCTAGTGAGACCAATAGGGCAGGTGTCATCTGGAACACAGCAACATCAGACACCAGCCATATATACTCTAGGATATCATGGCTTCCAGAGGGGATCCACTTTCACTACACCTCGACGACCGATGCCTCAGCAACGGACACCTTATCGGGGACCACAACATTAGCAACAACGTCGACCGCAGTAGCAACAGTTTAGGCCTATTCAGCAGAACAAACTAGGATTCTAGGCCAGTGGGCCGTCATCTTTTACTTTTGGGTACTAGAACTATTGGGCCGAAGAAGGGGTGTTGGATGTGTGGGGAGCCACACTACCAGTGCGACTTCCTTGTGAAGAGGACTAGAGTGTCTGGATTAGCTGGACCCACTACCATGGGAGATATAGGCAAGGCCCATTGAATTCATGTAGCGGTGAATAACCGCCAGGCATAGCATCAGTCAACTATGCTCGAGACGACAAGTACAGTCGCTCACCAGAAAATTAGTATTTTGATAGATCCTGGTGCTATCGAGAGTTTCATTTCCGGTGCAGTGCTAAAAAGGATTAAGGGAAAGGAAGTTGAACATGACGAGTTTAGCTTCATAGAGATGGATTCAGGAGCCAAACATAAGGTTGGAGGAAAGGTTACGGGTTGTATCCTTAACCTGGGAGAGTTTGTCACAAGAGCCAACTTGTACGTCATGATCTTAGGATCTTATGATGTCATAATTGGTATGGACTGGTTGGAATCACATGAGGCAATAATCAATTGTAAGATGAAATGGTTGAGCTTGGTCGATGATGAGGGACAAAGATGTGTAATTGTAGGATAGAACCAGGGATTTTCCCTGAGGTTCATCTCTTCCTTACAGCTATGGAAGATCATGCGCAAGGGGTGCAAGCTTTATTCGATCCTTTCATTAAACAAGAAGAGATTAATGGAAGGTTTATAACACCTTCCAGTGGTGAGAGAGTTTGCGGACGTATTTCCAGAGGATTTACCTGGGATGCTGCTGGACAGGGAATTGGAGTTCACTATAGACCTAAAACTGGGAACTGAACCGATAGCGAGAATGCCTTATCGGATGTTGACCCCAGAATTACAAGAGTTAAGAATGAAACTAAAAGAATTGTTGGACCTAGGACTGATATGTCCAAGTGTGTCACCGTGGGGTGCACCTGTTATTTTCATATGAAAGAAGGATGGGTCGTGGAGGCTCTGCATTGACTACCGTCAATTGAAGAAGGCCATGATCAACAATCAATATCCATTGCCAAGGATTGATGATCTGTTCGATCAAATGAAGGGTGCGACAGTGTTCTCAAAGATCGATTTGTGATCAGGGTATCACTAGTTACGGATTAAGGAAGATGACTTCCCTAAGACCGCCTTTAACATGAGGTTTGGACATTACGAGTTTACTATTTTACCGTTTGGACTGACAAACACCCCAGGGGTATTTATGAGTTTGATGAACGGGGTGTTCCGTGAGTACTTGGACAAGTTCTTCCAAGTATTCATTGACAATATTTTGATCTACTCTTGGAGGACGGAGGAGCATGATTAGGACTTGCACTTGGTACTACAGTTTCTGCGAGGGCACAAACTATATGGGAAGTTGTCCAAATGCTCATTTTATTAATCAAAGATCCACTACTTAGAGCATGTCATCTCCGGTGAAGGTATCATTGTGGATCCAACAAAGGTCGAGGCCATTATGGAATGGCCTGCATTGACGAATGTCCTAGAAGTGCATAGCTTCATGGGTTTAACAAGATACTATCGATGGTTCGTCGAGGGATTTTCAAATATAGCAAATCCAATCACAAAGTTGCATAAGAAGAACAAGAAGTTTTCTTGGACCGAGAAATGCGCGGAAGCATTTCAGAGGCTCAAGGAGTTGTTGACAACAAAACCGATACTAAAGGTCCCTGACATGGACACAAACTTCTTGGTATGCACTAATGCATCCAAGGAAGGCTTAGGTGGAGTCTTGATGCAATATGGATGAGTGATCGCTTACATTTCGAGGAAACTGAGAAGGCATGAGGAGAACTACGCGACGCACAATTTGGAGTTGTTAGCCATTGTATATGCCTTGAATATTTGGAGACACTACCTTATTGGACGAATATTTGATCTAAATATTGACCACTGTGGACTACAACACATATTTATGCAAAGTGACCTGAACGCGCGACAACGGCGTTGCTAAGAATGTCTTAGTGAGTACGACTTCGAGATTACTTACATAAAAGGAACAGTGAACCGAGTGACAGATTCATTGAGTGGGAGACCACACATCTTTTCAGTGCTCCCTCTTTAGACAAATCTACATGAAAATATTCTAACTTTATAGCATGACGATGACTGGTACAAAGAGGTCGAGGGTTTCATCGGACAAAACACAACGATGGTACCACGATTTGAAGGATTTTCATTTGATAGTGATGGTTTATTAAGGTTTAAAAATAGGATCTACATACTGTTGAACGACCAGTTGAGGATGTTGATCCTGAAAAAGGCTCATAAAGAAGTTTACATGGCTCAGTCGGGAGTCACGAAGATGAGGGCAGACATTAAACTCTTATTCTTCTGGAAGGGAATGAAGGAAAACATAGTCAACTATGTCTCCAAATGTCTAGAATGTCAGCAGGTAAAGGTTGAACATATACACCCAACAGGATTACTACAACCACGCGCTATTCCGAGATCGAAATGGGAGGTTATTTCGATGGATTTTATTGTTGGATTTCCACTGACGGAAAGGAGACATGACTCAATTTTCATAGTAGTAGACACTCTGAAGAAGAGTGATCACTTTATTCCTGTGCGTATGATGTATCAAGAACCTAACATAGCTAGAGTTTTCATCAGTGAGATTGTGAGGTTGCATGGTGTGCCTAAGAGGATTATCTTCGATCAAGGATCGATGTTTACTAGATGATGTTGCATGAGTTTCCAAGAGGGCTTGGGAACCCAACTTAACTTTAGTACTGCATATAACCTGGAGACTGACGGGTAGACCGAATGAACGAACTAGACCTTGGAGGACATGGTGCGCATGTACGTGATGGACCAACAAAAGCATTGTGAAGAACTCTTACCACTAGTGGAGTTCGCATACAACAACAGTTACCAGAGCACCATTAAGATGGTGCCTTTTGAGTTTCTTTACGGGCGACCGTGTCAGACGCCTTTGAGTTGGGATCGACTTGAGGATAGGGTCTTGATGGGACCAGAAGAGATCCAAGAAATGGAAGAGAAAATGAAAACAATAAGACAACGGATTAAAGAAGTGCAGGATCGACAGAAGAGTTATGTCGATGCGCACCGTGTAGAACGTAGTTACGAGTTCGACGATTGAGTCTTCTTGTGGGTTAAATTGCATAAAAGTTCGATCAAGTTTGGGAAGGGAGATAAAATCTCTCCTAGGTTCGTGGGTTCTTTCAATATTGTGGAGAGAAAAGGGCCCGTGGCCTATCCACTAGCCTTACCTGATTCTTTGAGGCGAATGCACGATTTTTTTCATGTATCTTTTTTGAGACATTATATTAGTGATCCTACACATGTTATTGACATGAGTGCCTTGCAAGTGATGGATGAGAGGGTGCTCACGTCTGGGCCGATCGACATCTTGGATTATCATGTTTGACAACTACGACATCGAACGATAGAGAAGGTCAAGGTCCAGTGGGACAATTATAGTCCGCACACGATGACCTGGGAGGATGCATATGATATGTGCCAACAATTTTCATTTTTGTTTGATAGATAGACATATGATACTGTGATACACTTTGTTTCGGCATTTATACTGTGAAACTTCGGGACAAAGTTTAGACCAAGAGGGGGTGTATGTAACACCCCGCTCTGGTGCACTGAGCAAACTTATTCTTTGAGAACACTTTCGCGCAAGTGATCCATATTATTATGCTATTAAAACTTTTGATTTTGATTATGAGGCGTTATGGGTTGATGACATGTTGTTTTACTGCATTGACATAGACAGGTGCTATTGACTCAGTTTACTGAGTGTGCAGGATTTTGGACCTCAAGGATGCAGAGGCATCGATGGAACCCCTTGGACTTTGGATGGAGTCAGGGAGTGTACCATTGGGGTTTGATTGTTTTACTATGATATTAGTGCATTTGATTAGATGATATGATATGGATATGTTCTGACATCATTTTTTGATGATGCAGGTTGATGATAGCTTGCCGACCAGACTCACATGTTGTTAAAGGGGTCACACACGACTACCAGAGATGTTGAGGGAGAGGTTTGGACAGCGACCCTGTCACAACTTAATAGCACTCCTGTCGTGGCTCGAGTTGTATGTTAACATTTACCTATTTTGATATGACCCAATATGCCATGAGGGCAGACTACGACAGTTTCTCACGATGATTCTAAGGGGTATGCAATAAGGTGGGGGCTTTATTCCTTAAAGGCCCTTAGTCTCCCACAACTTCACCTGGCGGAGTATTGACTCCATGGGTTATTGATGTCTACCAAATGAGTCAAAAGGCAAGTGGCACCCTTGGAGCACATGGTGCATCCTAAAGGGCACGTCATGCGGAAAAAATGGAGAGAGGCGAGTGGCACTCTTGGAGCACGTAGTGCGTCCTGAAGGACACGTCGCGCAAGGGAAACAGATTAAGGTGAGTGGCACCCTTGGAGCACCTAGTGCATCCTTAATGGCACGTCGCGTTGTTGAGGATAGAGGAATGAACCTAGATGGCCTTAGGACGAATAACATGTTAAGAAATTTTTAAAACAAATTCCCTAATTAAATGTCACCCTGTACGAAAATTTAAGGTCTAAGTCTAAACTATGCTAGTGGTAAAATTTTATCTATCTATATAAAAAATAATAATAATAAAAATAAAAATGACATAAATAATAATTATACTCTTCTTTAAATCTTGTAACATGAAGGGAGTAAGAAATTAAATTGATTCATAACAAAAAAATTCTGTTAAATTAAAATTTAAAAAGGGAATTAATTGTTTTATTATTTTATGATAATTTAATATATATAATTAAAAGAGAAAAGGGAAAAAGGGGTTAATCTCCACACCTTCCTTTTTGAGTTCTAAATAAAAAGGGGAAAGAGGGAAAATCTAAAATATTAGGAAACCAGGAAAATATGTAAACATAAAAAGGGAAAAAGGGAACATAAGGGAACAAGCGGAAAGTCAAACTTAGTAAATTATCTACCATTTAAGATCTTTCTAATTTAAACTGAACTAGCAATTTAATAATAGGGAAAGCCATTAAAACCTGTGAGAGAATATGGGGACACCTAGGATTGATTCTAGGAGTAACTCTAGGTGGGTGAGGGAAATACAGGTAATTAATTAATTAAAGAAATTAATTTATGGAGGAATGAATGGGATGGGTGACACTTGTATGGGGAGGAATTTTTAGGAATTAAATTTTAAAAAATTAATTAAACAAGATTTTAGGAAAGTAAGGAACCACGAAACTCTATATAATGAAGGGAGGAGATGGAGGTTGGGGAGCTTCTGTTTGCGTAACGTTACGCTACAGAAATATCTACTTGACTGACTTAGCCTCTGGGAGTTGGGATACCCAGCTCAGTGAGGAGTGGTAGCTCGGCCTTGTGAGGTGAGCTGGGAGCTAGTCAAAATCTCTAGATAGTGAGTGTGTGGCCCCTTTGCGGCTCAGGGGGATAAGGAGGAAGAAGAGTACCCCTAGCATTGGCTCGAAGATACCGATGAAGTCTCACTGATCAACATGCGAGAGTTGCAAGGAGCACATGCGACGTCCACTCTGAACAGGCAACAATACACTTTCTTCATTTTTGTATGGTAGAATGTATTAGAACTTATGTTTGGATCTGCTTATTTAATGGAGAAGTAAACTGATGTTTTTTTTTAATTGATGATTGAAACTTTCCTTATCCTAGCTCGATGGTTGTTGACTCCCATGGCCTTTGTTTTCCCACATGTCTTGACCACCTTGCTGTGTTTATTTTGACCTTCGTGGTTGTTTAGCCTTCGTCCCTAGCTCACCAGTCCTCGCCTTAGCAGTCAACCAGTAGCTTGATCTACGGTCGTCACGTTAGCGTAAGACCTATGGATCTCAATGCCCTACTTTTCTGTGCGAGGATGATGAGCGAAGGACGAACCTGTTAGCTGGATACACTTGATGTTTGTCCCTGGCTGACTGTTGATTCTGCCATCTCGCAACAACCTCTGTATGTTGATTATTTGGTGTCTTGGTTGGTTTTCTCTATGCCTTGAATGATAGAACCCCTGCAATCATTCCAGGACCCTTCCCATTGGATCCTTGCGTTCCTTTTACTGATGTCTGTGTTGTTTTGGTATTCTCACAATGGAAAAACAATTTGATTCTCTGTCTGCATTTTTATATTTGGTATCCTGGAATGGAATTTTTTTTTTGTGTTTTTCTTGTTTGTGTTTTTCCCCTTGGTTACTACAGTAATTGCTTATTATTAATGACAGGAAAAATGTAATTCCCTTATAGTGTGTTGTCACAATGATTTGTTTATTATACAATGACAAAAAAGAAAAATGAAATCCCCTCTAGTGTGATGGCACAATGAATTTCTTGTTATTTAATGACAGGAAAAATGAAATCTCCTCTAGTATGATGGCACAATGAATTTCTTGTTATTTAATGACAGGAAAAATGAAATCCCCTTCTGGTGTGATGGCACAACGAATTTCTTGTTATTTAATGAAAGGAAAAACTAAATCCCCTTCCGGTGTGATGGTACAACAAATTGCTTGTTATTTAATGAGAGGAAAAACAAAATCCCCTTCTGGTGTGATGGTACAACGTTTTTTTTATTATTTCATGACAGAAAATAGGTAATTTCCTTTGGGTGTGTTTTGCACCACAATTTTTCCATCTAAAATTGTGATTCTGTTGAAGTAGAATTCACCCATGATTTTATCCATTTAAATCACAACTTTACTTGCCGGAATGACCACGTTTTTGATAATTAGAAGTTGACTATGTTGCTATAATTACCCACAATTTTGCCTTTAGAATGTTTCCAAAGCTTGTTGTAATTGCCACGTTTTTACTTTTAAGGGATGACATAGATTCGTGTTAAAATGCCCATGGTTTTTGCCCAATAAATGTGACTGAGTTGTTGTTATTTTACCATGATTTTTTTTACCCAGATTTTTGTTATTACCCATATTTTATTATCACAACTCCTACTGTCACGAATCTACCTCCTTGTTGTTATCGTGACTTGGCACCACAAATTTATCCCGACAATGAAATATTATTATTTCCAAATACAAATTTCATTGATGGAACTTCATTTTAAATGTACAACCACTGGCTTGACGGCATCAGAAATGTAATTCTGGCACTGTAATTTTAATTACTGACAAGTGTGAAATTATACTTCGTTTACTGTTACACGGATTTCATTCATTACTGTTACACCGATTTTATTACCATGACATGCCATTAAGGATGGCTGTGTTTACTTCCTTAAGGACCACATTTTGACATCAAATTGTTGATTGAGTTTGTTGTAGTATGACCATGAGTTGATCGTTCTATGGTTGTATTGTCCTTCTTTCTCCGACAATTTGATTATACCCAGCGTCCTCGCTGCAAACATTAATTGCTATAGCGATGTTGTTAGTCAAGAGGTTTCCTTCTTTATGTGAATAGATAGTTAGATATTGATATAGTTACTATAGACAGACGACATGTGTAATTAATTATTTAC
>JZKD02S1590582.1:701400-738316 GCA_000966675.3 Picea glauca | reverse complement strand
CTAAATAAAAAAAATACTTTTATATGTCGGAAGTTGAATAACTTGTGAAAATACAGTTTTTTTTGTCATAAAACAAGCAAAAGTGTAACCCACCTTCATGATTTCACCCTAATATCTTCTTCTCCACAGGTTGTTATTTTCTACAAAACCATAATCTGCACTTCACTCCTTGCAACCTATAGATGCACACTTCGCACAATGCACCAAGCTACATAGCTCTGTGTAAAAAATAATTTATGCCCTCTTAATAACAACAAACATGAATTATTTGAAATTTTGAGGTCTATTGACAAGCATATTTCTCACTCAATGAAATAAGATGCACAATGACACCAGTGAGTACAAGTCCACTTTTTTTTACTACATGTTACATTCTTCCTTCACATAAGTATATGGGAAATGGAATAATCTAAAACATTGGGTCTCATAATTGTTGTTAAAACCGTAAATATAGAATGTAGAATGAAATACTTGAACTAGCCTAATAGATACATCGACATCCACATAGATTCAATACTAACAATTATAGAGGTAAAACCCCCTAATGGGGTAAATACTCTACTCACAATGATTCATTGTATTTTCGAGTGTATCCATTAATTATACAAAGGAATAAGCACACACACACACACACAGACACACACACAAACACACACATGTAGTTAGATTATAACTAGTGAAACCATAACTACGGTCTCCATACATTGTGAGAGAACTTTTTCACCATCGAATTGATATCATTTATCATGATTCATGTAACTCCTTGCATGTATCTTTCATGATAAATATATTAGTTCACACTGCAACATTTCTGTCACACACCCAGCCTTATACCTGATGGGCTATGCCACACTTAAACACTTACAGAACCTAATACATTGTAACATACCCAACCTACCTAGGCTCGGTCATGCCACTTAAAAAATCACAATAATTTCATCTGTATAAATGTAACTTTGAACAGACAAATACATTCTTCCAATATACATATTTATGTGGAAATAATAGTAAACATATACATGAAACATACACAAGAAATTCCCACAATTATAAATACATGTATAAATACACATCATGCAATTGAGAACATAATTGATACTTATATTTTTATAGAATACCACCAACTGCGTGCACACCTTCCACGATCCTCCTAGCCTTAGGCCACATTTTTCATCACTCTCAGCAGTGGGTCACCCCTGAGCTGGGACTAAACTCCACCTGGGTAAAGAGATTCCAAGACTAGGCTGAGAAAATGGGAAGTTATATAGTCAACATGAAGGATTTAGTTCTAATATGCCAACTCAAACTAACAACCTACAACCTCTCATTACCCACATTCCTGTCCCATCTCAAGAAGTGTTCCCCTTCTCTTCTCAAGATTCCTTCGACTGCCCCACTTCCCTTCCAAGGCTTTAACAACAATTCATACAAGAATTCTCAGAGAACTATAGCTGCATTTGGGCTTCCTAAGGAAAAATCACTTCCCCAACAAACCCTCTAACCTGGAGAGAGTTTCTGATGGGCCTGACAACCTGTCTCTTCAATATAGAGGCCTAAAAACCTTCTTCTTTTGTCCATCTCCTAAGTCAATCAAGTATGGGAGATGGAAAAAAAACGTTTGGGTATGGAACAGGTAATGGAAGAAACCATGCTCAGTCAAGGAACATCGTTGGGAGCAAGAACATTTAGGTAAGGAACAATACGGGCTCAAGCAAAGTACAAGTGTATTGTGCTTAACAATAACATACGAGGTCACTGTTGAAGGTGTGCATGAGGCATGTAGATGTTCGAATAATGCAGTCAATGGTTGCCTATGTGAATACCTTGGTGAATGGGCAAGGATGGATCCCTCCGTGAATGGATGAGTGTGTGTGTGTGTGTCTGAAATGGAGAAATATGGGAAAACATAATAATTTCCCCACATATGTTTGCATGTTCCCCAATTGAAACATCGCTCTCTAAGAGTTTGCTTCTCTCCACCTAGGATTCACACTCTTTCCCACAAGAGCTCAGGGTAAATTAATTATCCTCACCATAGTCTTTAGGAATAATAATATAATATTCCCTTAAAGATAAGACCTCTAGCTTATCCCCTTTCCTAGGCTCTTACCCCTCCCTTTTCCTTCCTAGTGGAGTTTACCCCCCCATACTCTTTTATGATGGTCGGTCTACATGCAACAATGTATTATATTAATGATATGAGTGTTTACATATACAAAATTAGGTTCACTAGACTCAAAAACCTATAAAACATATTTACAATTCAACTGGGGCTCGGTCTTGGGGTATTACAATCACCTCCCCTTATTTTTTCACTATCCTTAGTGTAATACATATATACCTTTAACACCAATATTTTCAAAAATCTTCAAAAAGATGCAGGTATTCTGCCTGCATAACATCCTGGTGCTCCCAAGTTGCATCCTCAAGACCATACTAGGTCCATTGGACCTTTACTATCTCTATTGATTGATTCTGGAGCTTCTTGATCTTCCGATCTAGTATGCACACCAAATGCACTTGAAAAGCTCCTTCTTGCTCCAGCTGAATCAGATTCCAATCAATAGTATGATTAGCATCAAGTGCATACTTTTTGAGAAATGACACATGGAATACATTATGAATAGACATAGATGCAGGTAATGCAATCATATAAGCAACAGGCCCAATCCTCTCTAGGATTCCAAATTGCCCATAATAACGAGCTACCAAATTTGAACAATTTCTCAACTTCAGGGAAATTTTGTTGGCCTTCACTTTCAAGAATACATGATCACCCATGCTGAATTCCCTGTGAATTTTTCCCTTATCAACATATATTTTCTTCCTGTCTTGAGAAGCCTTTAAATTCAAATTTATTTTTGACATCTGATCTTCCATTTCCCTGATAAACTCTGGCCCAATCACTTCTCTATCTGTTGGGTTGTCCCATCTTACATGTGTGTTTCACTTTCTACCATAAAGTGCCTCAAATGAGCTCATCTTCAAAGGTGCTTGGTACCCATTGTTGTAAGAAATATATACCAAGTGTATATAGTCTTCCCATTTTGATGATTTATCCATCAAATATATCCTCAACATATCCTCAATCACTTGATTCACCCTCTAAGTTTTCCCATCAGATTCTGGAATACAAGTTGTGCTAAAATTCAAAGTTATTCCAAATCCCTTAAATAATCCTTTCCATAAATTCAATGTGAATTTCATATCTCTGTCAAACAAAATTATGTTAGGTATACCATGAAATCGAGCAATTTCCTTAATATAAATATCAACAACATTAGTTTCTTTGAGAGTGAGCTTCACTGCAATGAAATGGGCATCTTTGGTAAGATTTTCCAACACTACCATTTTAAAATCATGTTGCTTGCTTGTTCTGGGCAGTTTGGTGATGAACTCCATTTTCACCACTTCCCATTTCCACTAAGGAATGGGTAATGGCTGAAGAAACCCAGCTGGGTGACTATGCTCAGCCTAGACCTTTTGACACTCCAAACATTTGGCAATGTACTTAACAATTTATTTCTTCATGCCTGGCCAATAATATTGGCTCTTGACAACTGCAATCATTTTCTTATATATTGGGTTTCCAGCATAAGGAACGTTATACATTTCCCTCAATATTAGAATTTTCAATTATTGAGAATTGGGAACATAAATTATGTTTATATACATGAGAATTTCATCAATTTCCAACTTGTAATCCTCAATTTTCTGCTGCAAAGCACCTTGTTATAATTTTACCACTAATTCCTTGTGTTGCAAATCTGATTTGACAGTCTCCAAGATTATGTCTTTCAAATCATATTGACACATATTGATGGATGTAGAATGAAAATCATGCACTCTTCTGCTGAGTGCATCAACCACCTTGTTCTCTTTCCCTTTCATATGCTTTATATCAAAGTCATATTCACTGAGAAATTCCAACCACCTGCTTTTCCTGGCATTTAGATTTGGATGATCAAATAAATATTTCATACCATTATGGTCTTTCCTTAGCTAAAACCTTTTCCCCATGAGGTAGTGTCTCCACTTATTCAAGTCATGCACTATGGATGCCAATTCCAAATCATGAGTGGCATAATTCCTTTCATGTTCCTTTAAATTTCTTGTTTCATAACATACAACATACCTATTCTAACTGAGAACATTACCAAGTCCTTCCTTACATGCATCTGTGCATACAGTGAAATATTCATTTGGATAAAAAATCCTTAGTATTGAGCACTAATTAATAATTTCTTCAAGTGCTGAAAACTCTTTTCACACTCCAATGACCATTGGAAATTCACTCCCTTCTTTTGCAAGGATGTGATCGGGTGTGCAATCTTTGAGAATATTGCAATAAATCTTATGTAGTAGCCTGCAAGGCCCATGGAGGATATCACTTCTATAACATTCTTATGTGTTGACCATCCTCTTATGGCCTCAATATTTTTAGGATCCACTGCTATCCCTTCCTCAGATATGATTTGCCCAAAATAATGAATTTGGTTCTGATAAAATGAGCACTTGCTCAATTTGGCATACAACTGATGCTCCCTTAATACTTGTAGTATCATATTCAAGTGTTTATCATTCTCTTCTTATGACTTAGAATATTTAAGAATGTCATCCAAAAATACAATGGCAAACTTATATAAATATTCTCGGAAAAAAAACATTCATTAATACATGAAGAAAACTGGTGCATTTGATAACCCAAATGTCACCACTGTGAACTCATAATTCCCATACCTTGTTCTGAAAGAAGTGTTGTTGATGTATTCATATTTAATTCTTACCTGATGATAACTTGACCTGAGATCAATCTTTGCGAATATTTTTTCATTCTTGAACTGATCAAAGAGGTCATCGATCCTTGGCAAAGGGTACTTATTCTTTACATATACTTTGTTCAACTACTTGAAGTCAATACAAAGTCTCAATGTTCCATCTTTCTTTTTCACATATAATACTAGAGCACCCCAAGGTGACACACTTGGACATACATACCCCTTCTTTAGAAGCTCTTCAAGCTGCATTTGCAACTCCATTTCTGGTGTACTCATCCTGTAAAGAGTATTGGATACTAGAGTTGCTCCAGGAATCACATTTATAGAGAAATAAATATCTCTTTTAGGGGGTAGTCTTGGTATTTCTTTAAATACATATTCAAATTCATTTAATATTTAATAATATTTAATATTTGACACCTTATCCATAGGTGTTTCTTCCATATGCGCTGAAAATATGAAAACCCTTTCTATAACACTTATTCAGCTGCAATGATGATATTTATTTAATAGTTACTACCCTAGGAATTCCATGCACTATCCTTAGGTTCCCTTCGTAATCCAGGAAATTAAATTCCTTGTTATGGTAGTCTAAGACAACATGGTGTTGTTCCAACCAATCCATACCAGTTAGATAGTCAGAGGAACCTAATGGAAAGATGTTCAAATTTTCCTTGGTGCTCAGCCCATTCATGTCCACTGGGCATGACTTAACCATCTCATTAACTTTTCTTTTGGATCTGGTAGATAACTACACCAAACAATATTTTCCATGCTTTTTTCTTCGAAAATGCAATCTTTCCACCATCTTAGGATCTATATAACTATGACTGGCTCCTGAATCAATTAAAATTGCAATCGTTTGGTTGTTGCTCATACCTTCCACTTCAATCATGTGTGATTGAAACTCAACTTGATTGTTGTCCAGGGATGCATAGATCCTGGGTACATTCTTGCCCATGTCCTTCATTGTTTCACCTTGCTGTACATTGTGAACAACTCTCACTTTCTCACTTTTGTGAGGACAATCTCTACACTTATGGTCTCCTTTACAACCCCAACATTGAATAGGCGGTTACCTTGGCCTTTGCCCAACTATATTAATCGTTCTAGGCTCTCTAGAAGTTGGCTGTCCTAGAAGACTATTTCTGTAGAATGGTGGCTTATTCCATTTCTTCCTCTTTTCCATCTTGAACTTCTTTTTTTCTTCCCAATATTTTTGGAAATTTGGATTTCCTTTATGCTAATCATATAGGAATTTAGATTTCCTTAAGGTCTCCTCCAAATTCTTGGTATCATCATATTGAATCTTGTCACTGATGAAAGATGGCAGCCCACTCAAATACCTATGAATTTTTATTGTCTCATCCTTGATGAAGGAGACATACTTTAACAGTTCCAAAAATCTTCTTTCATATTCATCAATGGTCACACTTCCAAGCTTTAGTTCAAAGAAATCCTTCATTTTCTTTTCATAATATATCTTAGTCAAGTATTTGTTTTCAAAATTCTTCTTGAATTCCTTCCAAGTAACATTTTTCTCTTTAATGTGTTGCACCTGCACAAGCTGATCCCACCATATGGATGCCTTTCCTTTGAGCTGATAGGTAGAAATTCTTCCTTATGCACAAGAAGAATAAATATGCAATTGAAAATATTTTCTCATGCCTAGCAACCATGTCTTAGCATCTTCATCCTTCTTGTGCTCACCATAAAACATAGGATGTTTGATTTTGTTCATTTCTCCTTGTAGCTCATCTACCCCATACCTCTTATGATGCTTCCTGACAGGGGATGGACTTGAGATATTGTGTTCTCTTTTATTGGAATTCCTTGGGGAGTGATGGTGATGTCTGCTAACACTTCTTGATCTTGATTTCTCCTCAGGAGACCTATGACTTCCTCATTTGCTTGAGCTATTCTCCTTATCCAATTTATTTTCAATTATGTCTAGGCTCTATATCAATTTCAAGTTGAAGTCTTCCTACTGCTCCTTGGCTTTCAAAATCCTTTCATTGTCATCTTTATGAATTTAGACATCTTTCTGTAAGTTTTTAATGGTATCTACCATATTCATGTTTTCATCCTTTCCTTCTATATGTACATTGGAGTTTGTTCCTTCAATACCCATATGGAAATTCATCCCTCTTACCTCATCTTCTTGGATGCAATCCCCCTATGCCTCTTGCATCCATTTTCACTTTGTGTTGATCTTGATATGATTTCGTTTTTGTTAACTCTGCAAAATGTGTAGCCAACAGAGCTTTGTCAGGCTAACCAACTCAACAATTTCATGAAAATATAAACCATTCTAGTTCAATAACATATCATACTTATTTATTATAATTTTTTGAGAAATTTTCTATTCAACTCAATTTTATAGGCGAACAGTTATATTATACTATCCAAGATCTTTCCAATGATTTCTCCCTTTCTCAATTTTGATTGTTGAGTATAAAGTTATGGATAGTTGACCAATTGTACTTCTTGGGAGGTAATCCCTGTACAATTATTGTTCTTTCTCAAAGTCAAATTGGCTCTTGGAGTTGTGTTGGATCCTCTAATAAAGTATACAAGCCTTCTTCACATCTTTAGACACATATATGTACAAATGAAAACCCCACATACTCATTCTTTTAGCTCATTTTTGTCTTTGAAAACAACAATTCACCACTAGCTCTCTTTCATTCCAACTAGAGTCTCATATGAACAAGGGCTATGTCCAAGCGCTTAGCTAATATGTGGTTATTCATAGCTTCAGGAATTCGGGGCTTCATAAATTCAGGCTTTGGAGGATCTTACTACTTCATGCCTTATTTCTCCCAAACGCTGAACTAGCGAACTCTTGCATGGTACATCTTCAGAGCTCCAAGGCTCTGCTACTTCGAAGCTTCGGTACTTTGGAACTTCAGGCTTCAAAAGTTCTAACTACTCCACACACCATTTCCTCCGAACATCGAACTTGAGAATTCTCGGAGAAGCTTTATGGATCTTCGCGTAATAGGGGTTCTTGCATCAACATACTCATGTTCCCCTGAATGTTGAATTGGAGAACTCCCGAAGTCTTGTAAACAATCATGCACCCGGGGGGTTGCTGCGTGGCATAAATGTAGAGACGACATGTGGCCCAATATAATGGGTGACACATGTCAAGCTCTAACTAGCACAAAATGTCCTTGAAAATCATGAAACAAGATGACACATGGAAAACATCAAGTGTGTTCATGTCACCCTAGGCGACGTCAACAAGCCATGTCTCTCCGATGATTCACGAATTCAAAACTTTGGGATTCAGAGGTTCCTTCTACAAAA
Source organism: Picea glauca (assembly GCA_000966675.3). Lineage (NCBI taxonomy): Eukaryota > Viridiplantae > Streptophyta > Pinopsida > Pinales > Pinaceae > Picea > Picea glauca. Next base: position 730,226 of record JZKD02S1590582.1, on the reverse strand, counting down.
CCCTCTAAAGTCCCGAACAATGAATTTTTGAACAGTTCCATGTCACTCTAGCTGATGTCATCATGCCATGTCACTCCTACATTCCACAAATTTGGCACATCGGGCTTCGAAACATTTCACATCTACATACTTGATAACTCCTGACTAACGAACTTCCAAAAAGTTGTTTCCCATAGCTTTGGGACTTTGGGGCTCCAAGACTTCGGAAAAATTCTCATCTACACACTTTAAAACTCCCGATTGTCGAGATTCCAAACTCCCGATCAGGTCCACATCACTCTAGGTGATGTCATCATGTCGCGTGACTCCGATGCTCCAGGACTTTAGGACTTCAGAGAATCCCACACTAGATCACATCAAAACACCTGAATGTCGAACTTACAAACATGTGTTCCCCAAAGCTTTGGGACTTTGGAGATTTAGGGCTTTCGAACTTCGGGCTTCAAAAGATTTTTTTATTGAACACCACCCCACCCCAAACTATTGAACACCAAAATTCCAAACACCTACTAATATTTGGACACATGTCCTCGAACATGAATGGTTTAGATAGGTTCCATACTTCGGGACTTCAGTGAAAACTCCACTCTGCACATCCATAACCATATTTCCCCGAACGATAAATTGTAGAACCACTTGGGGGATCTAACGGTCATCCTTCTCCCAATGGATCTGTGATGTTGATTCACTATGGGACTTCGGAGCTTCAGGGATTTTTCCCCCTTTTGTCAAAGTCTAGAAAATTAGCAAAGCAATGAAGTCCAAAGGACTTGAGGGGTTAAAAACCACACTACTTCCCTAGATCCGAAGAATGTGAGGGATCTGCCTTCTCTTGAACATATCTGATGACCCAAATCTAAATTCTATGGCCTCAAAACCACCATTGTTTTGTTTTCTTTCCTTTGTTGGATTTCTCAAACTGCTAAACCTCCTAAGCTTTAAAACACAACTAAGGTGTTCTCTCGATGCCCTCTTCACACTCATGGACATTCTGAAACTTGAATTCTATCCATTTTGACAAAAATTCACTGTGAAACTTTTTCTTCAATTTCCACTTACACGGTCGAATCCAGGCTTAGTGTCAAAAAATGGAGCTCTGATACCATATTGTCACACACCCAACCTTATACATGTTGGGCTATGCCACACTTAAAATCTTACGGAACTTAATACATTATAAGATACCCAACCTACCGAGAATGGTTAATGCCACTTAAAAACTTACAATAATTTCATCTGTATACATGCAACTTTGAAAAGACAAATACATTCTACCAATATACAGATTTATGTGGAAATAACAGTAAAAATATACATGAAACATACACAGGAAATTCCCACAATTATAAAGACATATATAAATGAACATCATGCAATTGACCATAGAATTGATACTTTTCATTTCTCTTAGCAATGGGTCACCCCCGACCTGGGACTAAAATCCACCCGGGTAAAGGGATTCCTAGGCTACTTAGAGACAATGAAAAGTTACATAGTCAACATGAAGGATTCCATTCCAAGATGCTAACTCAAACTAAAAACCTACAACCTCTCATTCCCCACATGCATGTCCCACCCTAGAAAGTGTGCCCCTTCACTGCTCAACATTCCTTCGACTGCCTCACTTCCCTTGCATAGTTGAGAGAACGTGCATATTAGTGATGAGGCAAGGAGGGAAAACAAACTAAATCCTCCACATATATTTTCATGTACCCCGATTGACACATGTCTCTCCAAGAGTTCAATTCTCTCCACTTGGTATTCATATTCTTTACCACAAGAACTTAGGGTAAATTAATTATCCTCACCATAGTATTTAGGAATAATAATATAATATCCCCTTAGAGATAAGCCCTCTATCTTAGCACCTTTCCTAGGCTCTTAGCCCCTCACTTTCCCTTCCTAGTGTATTTTATCCCTCCATACTCTTTTATCGTGGTCGGTCTACACACAACGACGTATTATATTAATGATATGAGTGTTTACATATACAAAATTAAGCTCGCCGTCCTTTAGCATCTAGGGTCTTTGGCCTATTCATCACATAAGCCTCCTAGCTTATAATCACTTGGCTCAGTAGCCTATAAAATATATTTACAATTCAGCTAGGGTTCGGTCTTGGGGTATTACAATTTCACTAGTTAGGCAATATTCTACGATGTCCATTCATATTAAGGGTTTTTAAACTACTCAAAATTTGAATTATATCACTTAGTAATAATACCTGGTGAGCGAGGTATTTTAATATACATATTGAAGTAGGTGTTCATAGTTGTATTTCAATTTCCTATGGAGAAGGATATAGCTATTTTCTAATGCAGAGCAAAGAAGAAACCCAAGGAAACCTAGTCATGGCTTGAGTAAAAGACATCACATGGATTTTTGAAGGCCACAAAAGGAAGAAGCATGATGAATATTAGTGGATGAAAAGTGGGAAATATACTCATAACAACATACTAGATACCTTGATTAAAACAAGTATGAAAATTTTCGTTAAAAAAATGAATACCTAGAATATATGGAGATCAAAATTGATTAGGGGGTATTTTAATTGGAAAAATGTATTGAATGGGGTTAAATAAAATATTTTTGAGAGATTAAAAAAAGTATTATTTTTTATCATGCAAATGAACCTGTCATGCCATAGATGTACTTTGTGAACTTCTCATGTCTAAAAAAATACTTGTCTATTATATATCTAGCACACACTTCCTCATATACCCATTACAAAATATTGCGATTTACATTTTTAACAATCCGTTGAAAAATGGGTGGTGGAAGAATGGGAGGAATGAATATGTGCATATATTCACGCTCCCTTCCCATGGATGAGGGTAGTGATTGCAAGTGTTCAAATGAATGGGAAAGGGGTGATAGGTGAAGGTGTGCATATGCACCCCCTCGCCATGTGCAACCCTCAAAAGGATGTAGGTGAGAGTAATTATGTTTACCCTACCATTTATTTATAAGTTGTTATTTCTTTGTGGTGAAATAGGTTATGGTATGTTGTTCAATTGATTTATTAAAATAATGTTGACATTATGTATGATATTCAAATGGTTTATAATGAGACTTAATGATTTTTTTTGAAAATCTATTATACAGTGGCATGGTCTATGTTGATATATTTTGTTTCACATTAATACTTCTTCTTGGATGTTATTTCTTACTTTTTAATGTCTATTTTGATTTGTAGCATAAAAATGATGCAGATGGGTAATAATTTAGTGGATACCTAATTATGTAAGAAACTCAAGAATACTCTGTACTAGAGCAGTAGAAACGTCCAGCCAAATTGATTTATGCGGGAGAGGTTGAAACCAATCAATCCCGCGCTTTCAGAAGGGCCACTAAGTGGGCTTTCAGAAGGGCCATTAAGGCACAAGTTTCTAGGAGGATGCATGTTTTCATATCTTATATCATTTCTGAGCGCAATCGACTTTCAAATAAAAACAATTTACTCATACCTTGTGTCTCCATGTGTACCTTCCATAATTTAATTTCTCATCAAAGTTGGGATTAGCTAGCAGACGTGAGCTTGAAAACTCATTGGTGAAGTATACGGAAGCTCCATTACATTAGCGTGTAACTATATATATATATATATATATATATATATAGTAATTGAGCTATGAAGCAACAAGATTTAAGTTCAAGAAAAAATAATTAGAGAATATAACGAGGTTGTTATGGAACGTTGTATTATCCTCCTAACTCAGAGCCTCCCTTCGCTTTGTATCATGATAAGTAATATTGAGAGTTTAGTCAATTACTATATATATATAGCTCAATTTATATATATATATATATATATATAATAATTGAGCTATGAAGCAACAAGATTTAAGTTCAAAAAAAAATAATTAGAGAATATAGCGAGGTTGTTATGGAACGTTGTATTATCCTCCTAACTCAGAGCCTCCCTTCACTTTGTATCATGATAAGTAATATTGAGAGTTTAGTCATTTTATGAGTTGTTTTATGTAATCATAGGTTCAATTGAATGTTCAAGGAATGATCAATTGAATGTACTTTAATGCTCAAATGAAAGTTTATTCAAGAAGCAAGTAAGGTTTATTAATGTTCAACCCACATGTATTTAATGTTCAACTTAAAGGTTGTTAATTGTTCAAATTAATTATTGATGTGTGATGAATCAAGGAACCAGCCATGGATTCTCCTGGTGCTTGAATAATGATGAAGAGTGATAAATTAAATGATTAAATTTCTTGCGCGCCTTGAATATTTTTATGCCGATAATTGACTTCATGTATGTGAGTAATGCGCAATACCTATGTTGATATATGACTAGTTGGGTAACTAGTTTTATCTGACACCATTAAGAGTGTTGACATGTGCTTGACTTTAGTATTGGTGTACTCTTGCGTGATATAATAAAGTGGATTATGTCACGCCTTGTCTTATGTCAATGCACGTTGGATTTAATAACTGGAATTTATGTGATGGCGATTCATTATTAGAAATTTTAGCATCTTGAAATTTCATGTGATGTTGGATCCCTTGTGAAATTGTTTAGTCTCACGCCTTGAATTTAATGTTGGTAGATGATGATTTATACCTTTGATTACCCTTCCGTCATATTTAATTGATGATTATTTTCTATTGAAAATAAAAAAAATTGTACTTGTTGTGTGATGCTTGATGAGCGTAACACTGGGGCCGTTATAGATGAGAACTTGATAGTTTGAGAAACAACTTCAATATCTTCAAAAATCGGGTAAGAGTACAATATGAGTGTAAAACGTGCTACCCTGAGGTCTTCGACATGTTGTCAAGGAAAGATTGGAGGATCTCGATCATCAGGCATATAAGAACTTCATTGACATTGAATCCAAACTTTATTAGATTCTTGGGATGGATGACTCATGAAAGTCAAGAGATAAACTATAGAATGGACAACTTAGAATCGATAAGACTTCCCTTGCAAAAAAGAATGACAAAATGATGAGACTAAGGTAGCTGAAAATTGACATAAGTATGTGATACAAGAGGCACCACAAACTCTCCATATTTTTGGAAGAGTAACCAAATGGAGGAGGATGCAACTCTTTGTAATGAAAATATATTCCTAAGGTCATACTAAATCCCAATTCTTGGTGAACAAATGAAAGGATTTTATTTTTCAAAGGGCGACTATCTTGCTGTAAAAAAAAAGTGTATATCTCTGTCCCCTCTTTTAGGAACATTTGATTTTTTTGTCTTTTTCAAATTTTTAATGAGATTGAAAAAGAATAAACGAATGCTAGGTTACAAAGGAGGAATGAGTGTCGTGGGAAAGAAAACTATTTCCAAGCTCATGGAACATACTGATGTTGAGTGCAAATAGACATGTGTAGGGTAAGGACACTAGGGAAAATTCCTCCATGGGTCAAGGTGTTAGATCGCAAGGGAAAACGTGTTGCAAGGATTGCATTTAAGGAATTCTTTGAAGGTTCAATTGAATAGAAACATGGAGCTAGCATTAGGCCAAAGAAGAAAGGATGAGACATGTGATGCGATTAAGTGTGACACAACAAGACTCCTTCCATGTTAAGTTTTACGTGCCTAGAGAAGGTATGCTCGATGTTTTTTCACGTTTAGAGAGTCTGAAAAATGCTAAAATAAGAATCCAGGGATTTCATTTTTCGTAACTAGTAGAGTTGGTTCGAAAAAGAGTTAAACTTATACTGAGAGGACGTCTCTTCGAAACCACTTTAACGAGTGTGACAGAGACACGATCTCTCGACTATATTTTTAATTTTAATGAGTCTGAAAACAATTAACTATGGAGTCACATCCTTTTTTGAGTTTAGTATCCTTAGCCCAAAAAAGTATAAATGATAACTTAGGAGAACTCTCTCGGTGAGACATATCTCCTGAGGTATACCTTTTTCCTAGATAATCTATTGACTGGAAAAAAGGGTTAAACTTCTAGAAAATAAATGTTCTTTCTCGACCAATTAATGAGTGTGAAAGAAACAAAGTCACTCGACGATATTTTAATATTTAGGGAGTCTAAAAAGAGATTAACTATGGACTCTGAGGGGGTTCCTTTCTCGTAAGTAATCTCCAAGGCCCGAAAAAGAGATAAACCAAAACCAAGGAGAATATCCCTTTTTTGAAAATTTAATCCCTTAGGCACGAAAAAGGGTTAAAATTATCCCTGATAATACTCTCCTAGCGAACCAAATATCCTAGGGAATACCTTTATTCATAAATTAATCGTCTGGACCAAAAAATGGGTAAACTACCGCTTGAAAGATGTGCCTTCAAATTTTATTTTGGCGAGTGTGAAGGGCGACAAGATCGCTTGGAAATATTTTCAATTTTAGAGAGTCTGAAAAGGGCTTAAAGAATACTCCAGGGGGGCTTATTTTCAAAAATAATCCAAATGAGACTGAAAATAATAAATAATCTTTCGTTATATTTTTCTTTCAAAGTTTAAGTGATCCTGAAAGACAAAAAACCATGCTCATAGGGAGTCCCTCGAGTATAGGCTAGAAAAATAATGAAGAAGAAGGGTGAGGCTTCAATACAAAGTCATGGTTGGATTAAACGAGACTCCCATGCCTATGAAGTACTTTGGCATGGGAACCAAATCGAAAAAAAAGCTCTAACTAGGATTCCCATGGAAGGAAGGCTCTACCACATAAAGTACGACAGACTAATCAACAAGGAAGGTTAGTGTCACAATTCAGTGGGGTCGATCTTAAGGCCAAATGAACCAGGAAATGAATAATGAAAAAATTAAAGTAGGGAAAAACCTAACTTATATTCCATTTTTGAGGACAATGCCTTTGAGAATAGATCGATACGATAAACAAAATTCAGAGAAAAAAGGTCTCCAATATCTTGCATATAATACCAATAACACTTATCCATAAGTTAATAAATCCAATATAGATAGAAACCTTGGAAAACAAGAGGTTTTATTGAATAAAATAATTGAAAAAAACAAACCTTGACTGTACAATATGGTCACAGGCACTGCATAACCTTATGATTAATGTTTGGTAGTAGTTTAAGTAGATCCCGCTGCTAGTATCTGACCAGTAGTCCCTTCGATAGTCAACCTAGGAATTCTCCCAAAAGGGAAGAAAACAAAATCCACGATGTAAGTCTTCCCACGGTATAGAAACCATAGTCATTGATTCAAGAATACCCTCATTAGAAGGCAATTCAATATCCAGGAAATCACATGAATGAGGAGGCTCGACAGTATCAAAGGGAGAAACAAACTGACCATATTCCATATGATGATGGAGGTTCTCGCTAGGATTGGCAGAGTCTATCAATGAATAATCATAAGCACACAGGTTTGAGGATATACACATAGTGAGATAAGACTCAAAAGAATAATCAAGACCACTCAGACCAAGAGGGGGAAGAAAGGGCTCCCATGCCCCCATTGGATAAAATGACTGATAAATTGATGAGACCATTTCTCAAGAGGGAAAACATGATTTCATAGGTTCCTTCTCAGAAGAAATTGAACATCGAGCATAATATGCCACATAATTAACCCGTGGCGGGGTAGATTCTACACAAACACCAGGAACATATAAAGGGGAAACATGAACTAATGTCTAATTAAGATGGTGATTATCATATGCCAACTGGTCAATAGTGAAAATGCTTCCATTGTAAGGGAAATCCATCACCCAGAAGAGTGTAGACACCACAAAATTTATAGCATATACATAATCATTCCCAAGAAGCATATTGAAATCTAATGGGCCTTACCCCACTATAACATCGAAAATGACAATATTCCCACCTAACGAGATAGGAAAATGAGGAAGAATCCCCAAATATTCAATAGGATGTCTATCAAAATTCAACAACTCATGTGAAGTTGAAACAATCTTGGGAGATCCCAAGGCTTGCCAAGCTGAGGAGGATAAAATAATTGTAGAGGCTCCTTTATCTACAATACATTGGTAGAATTGTTTTGAATTAACTTGAACCCTTATTTGAAAGGGTTAAAGATAAGGAAGATGAGCCTCAACAAGGTCATTCTAATCAAAGAAAACCATCCTAGGACTTGGAGAGGGTGTGCTCGAAGTGAGTGGAATGCCCCGTTGTTACGAAAGTACTGAACTAGAAATTCTAAAAACATAGTCGGTAGACACACCACTCTTCATCATATCAGTGGTATGAGCCAAATATTTCATCGGCGTGACCACTTTGGTAGAATCAACATTGTTGACCAAAAGAGTGGGATTAGTCAAATATTGCATTGGTTTGATCAATTTGGTAGAATCGAAACTCTCCAAGAGAAGTGTGGTATTAGATGAAGATTTCATCGGCACAAACACTTCCTCAACCACTGGCTGAATAGGATGTGAGACAACATGTTCTGAAGGCACATAACCCCCCAAAAGAGGAGTGGAGTCGGATGAACATTGCATCAGCATGACCACTTCACCAACCAAAGGATGAATAGATTGTGAGGAAAACTCAGAAAAATATGAATCATAAGAGATTGCAGACAAGGACCACAAGCTTTGTGCCTATGGAAGTCCAAGGAATAAATGAGTAAGGTGATCTCCATTGCAAATAATACAAGGGAACTTAGGCATATGTCCTATCCATCTAGGTTTCTCAACATAATCAATGCCCCCAACATGATTAGAAGTGGATGGTTTCTTGTCCTTAACATGACTCACAGAGCTTGTTGACAAATATCCAACATGACTAGAAGAAGTTGGCTGTTGAACTCTAATATGAATCATAGGAACGAGGTTCATGCCCCCAACATGACTTACAGTGGTTGGTTGCACATCTCCAACATGATTTTCATAGGTTGGTGATTGGTTTATAACATAACTAGCAAAGGATATAGAACTATCTCCAGTATGACTAGAAGTGATTGGAATTTCCCCCCTAGCATGACTTACAGAGGCTCGGTGCTTTCCCCCAACATCACTAGTAGAGGTTGGTTGTTTTCCCGCAACATGACTTGCATAGGCTGTGTTTTGGTCTTCAACATGACTTGCAAAGGTTGACGACCTATCTCCAACATGACTCACAGAGGTTGGTGTTTTCTTCTTCCTATTATTCCTCTTTCTATCTCATTTAGACTTTTGGTTAATACTAGCTATACTTTCACCAGATAAGGTAGAAGGAGGAGGAGAAGACTTTTTTGACGAAGGAACATCAACATGATTCCCATGAAATAATGTGATTTACTGAGAATCTTCAAGAGCATTCAGGAAATTTAGAATGGTACCCAACCAAACCAATAGTCCCACATTCAACCTAGGAATGTACAATGTGGCCATCAAAGGGACACCAACATTTCCGAAGAAAGGAAAATCACAAAAATCCCCTTGTGAAGGGGTTCCTTGGTTGGTATCATCAATAACGTTTTCCATCAAGATCTTATGCATAGGTTCTCCCTTTGTCAGATTGTTCAAGTACGTAAAAGTATCACACATTGACTCATGTGCACTAGTGTTATAAAAAACAATGCTTGTAAGGAGGAGGATCCATGTTTCTAAGTGGAAGACCAAAAATTCGTCATGAACGGTGGAGTGGATGGTCTACCACCTTAGGTCAGAGACCCAAAGCAATGACTGATTAAATTACTATGGAAAACTAGGGAGCAAAGAGCACACCACTAAAAAAAAAATCCTAAAAAGATGCAAACCAAACAAGATACTCTTTTGAATGCTTCTGACCCAGGGAGATGAAGTCATGATCATCCAAATCATTCACAAAGGCAAATGAATGACCACGATAAACAATTACCCATGCCTCCAAACGATGGTCCCTTCAGGTGTCTCACATAGAGTACATAGTCTACCTCAAGTACCTCGATACATCCCTTGCAGTCACCAGTGTGTCAACCTATATAATGGAAACTAGCCCCCCAAATTGTAATCAACAACTAGGGGGTACAATGGACAGTCGAGCAAGTGTATGGGCAGGGTAACTAAACCTGAAAATCCTCATGAGGCCTGAAATGAAATAGGGTCATAATCACTCTTAGAGTACCTTGGACATATCCAAGTGTCTCAGAGGTCTGACACAATTCAGGCCAGTAACACTACACGATTCACCCCCAATAAAAACTCTCCCAAATGCGTTGTTAGGATCAGGAGTGGATATCTCCATCACTATCCAACACGTGGCCTCATGTTTGACTCATGTGTGAGAGGAGCTTCCTAGATTGAGTAATTACAAGGTGGATTTTTCACACCCTAGCACAGACACCTTAGTTAAGTTTTAGTTGGAATTAGGGATTTTACCTCTCCAAACCTAATCCAAGGCCCTATCCTAAGCTATTTTTGAACCCTAGAAAAAGTGTTACTAATATATTTAGACTAGCTAATATATTTAGATTAGTGCATTCATTTTAGGGGTTTTCTTACTCAAGGAATGGAAGTGAAAATTATGTTGTTTGAGACTCTTGTGAAAAAGAACCTAATTAGAACACTAGAAAAGAATAATTTACAGTAATCCTTCAAATGAAAATAATTTCAAGGAAGAAAAGGCATGAACAATCCTTCAAACGTAAAGATGCAATTTATCCTTTCAATGAAAAATGCACAATGCAACTTTTGAGTGAAACAAAAGAGAAAATGAAAGGATTTTCTTTCTCATTTTTCTTTTGAAATGATTTCAAGATGAGAAGAAAACACAACCCTATGCTAATTCCTTTTCTTTTTCAAATAACAATGAAAAGCAATGCAAAGAAAGAAAGAGACCCAACTAGCATAAAAAACTAGGTTTTCTTTTTTATATTTTCCATGGTTAACTCATTTTTATTAAAAATTCAAGATAAAAATAAGCCAAGAAAGCTAGGTAAAATGGAGAGACAAGATGATTTCTTTTTTTATTTCATAAATAATCTGAGCCTACAAAATCTCTCAACCCCAAACAAAAGAGGCTTATGGAACTCAAGAAGACCTGGGAACCACAAGATTCTTGTAGGAAAACGAAAATATTTTGAAAACATTATCCAAAAAAATTTGGCGGGCATATGTACACGGCCTTTATATAATTCATATCGCATATGTACACATGCTATATAGAGAAAATGGCGCATACACCTCTATAAATTAAAAAAAAAAATAAAAAAAATGGACATACAACTTGGGAAAGGGAAGATGGTAGGCACTTGAAAGGTGACCAAAGACCCAAACTCACTGAGAAAAGATGAAAAAAATAAAAATAAACTGAAAAAACCGAATTAAAACCAAAATATCCCACTAAGACCCTAGAGAGACTCCCTAGTGGAGTCGCCAATTATACTAGCAGGGAAAATTCCCCTAATACTATACTAGGTTGAGGTATAGGCAGAGCACTGAATTCCCTTAAAAGACAATTCTATTCCTAAGCTACCCCAAAACTATCTAAACATAATGAAAAGAGAGAGGAAATAAGGTTAGTTGGTGTACCGTCAATCCTTACGGATGGTGTATACCTCTTTCACCATTGGAGCTTCCTAAATTGTTGGTGTCCTCGTAAATATGACCTACAAAAAGCTTAGGAAAACAATGCTACAATATATGCGATCTCTACTTATCAATGTCAATGTTCATATATAGATATAAATGCATAAATAAAATGAAAGAAAATAGACACAATGTTTGGGACATGAAATAACTATTTTATTTAATATGAAGATGACAAAGATTACAACCTTCATCGGCTAATGCTACAAAAACTAGGTTCGGGCTCCTGTGTCATCGCTCCAAGTGCTCCAATCCCATGCAAACATCTCACAACCAACTTATCTCTTGGGAAAGGGGAAAAGGTTATATAAGGAGAAAGTGTTTTAGGGGAATGCTGAGGCCGAAACTTAGAAAAGCATGCAAATCTTGGGCTAGAAAGGGGAAGGGATTCTTTCATATTTTATTTGTTCCTTTGATTGGTATGGAAATCACACCCCAAGAGCACATTTTATATGTGAAAAAGATGTTTATTTGGCTTGGGGATGGGCGAAAATGGGTAAAATGGTTGGGTAACCCTTGATAGCTCGTAAACTACGATGAATTCCTTGCAATTTTTGGAGGTAAACGTGGGTTGTCTAGTATGCAACGTGTGTATGTATGTGGGTTGTCTAGTATGCAACATGTATGTGTACACCGGATATAGTTTAGCAGTGCGCGTACATATTCCAAAAAAAAGTTTTTTAAGAGGAAGACTCAGTACTATTTTTGGAAAAATATGTAAGTGGAAAGGCCAATGCCATGTATTCATAGGTAGGGCATTTTTAGACTATAAAAATCGTGCCAATTTTGGTCAGAGTGGGGAATCCCAATAGGAATATTGAATGGGTTAGGAGAAAAAGAGGGGGTTAAGGCAGGGCCTATATGTTGGTGTCGGGATACAAAGTTGTAATAGGTTGGACCACACTTAGGCTTGCCCCTTTCACGTGGCATGGCGTAGATACAACAGAGAGAAATAGTGAGAAAGAAGATGTACACAGGAACCAAAGGGGGGGTAAAATGAAAATAGGAGAGAGATTGACTTCACCGGAAAGACATTTCAGGAAAGGGATGGAAAACCAAATCTAAATGTAGGATCAAATAGCCATGGTGAGTTCTTACCTTGAAGAAATCCAGTGAAATGACATGGAGAGGAACCATAAAGACTAAGGTGATGTGTCCCTGTTACATTGTACCTACTCTAGAGAGACATGACTGGTGTAAAATTTGCACCATTAATCATCCCTAGTTGTCCCAACACAATATCCCCCTCATAGCGTGAATGTTATGAATGGTGAAATGTCAGAGGGGGAGGTTAGAGACAAGGGGCTTTAACTGCATTCGTCGCATGAGTGCTAGGTATCATAGGGTTGGGAGGTGTCACCCCATCTGGGGGAGGGAATCATGAAGAGCCAATTCTCTACAATGGATCAACAAATATGAATTCAGATGATGATGGATGTTTATTATGAGGGCCTATTCTTATGTAGCGATGCCTTCATTAACCAATTTATCAATAACCTTGTTGGCCTCATGCCTTATGTGATAGGTGATTAGAGTGAGAGAAGGACAAATAAGGGCTTGTAAATTATTTATAGGCTCTAGAAGGTTTCAGATTGGAGCAATTATCTCTGGATAAGTTCCATTTATGATTTTGGCCGCCAACGAGAAGATTATTTTGGAGTTGCCTTTAATGATGAGGTGAGTCAGATTGAGATCAGAAGATAATTGTATTCCTCTGATGAGACCCCAAAGTTCCATATATTTGTTTCTGTCATGTCCCAGATAGCTTGTAATAAGGTGTTGGATTTGGCTTGTGTTATCTCTAATGACTGCCCCAAATCATGCTTGGCCAGGATTTCCCTTTGAGGAACCATCAAAATTTATCTTACAAAAAGAAGGGGGGGATAGTTCTAGGTGGAGGGTCTTAGGGAAGTGGAATTAAAGGGAATAGGAATATTATGATGGGATTTGGATTTCATCATCTGCTAGGAGGAAAAAATGAGGGATTCATGAGGTTTAGTGTGTAAATATTCTTGGCTCCAGGGTTGGGCCTGGATGGTTTCTTGTATTCTCTCAAACATCCTTGACCAAAGATGTGAGAGGGTGGAGGCTTGGGAATGGAAGATGTGTATGTTCCTTTCTTTCCAGAGCTGCCACACAATGAAGCCTAGAAGGAGTTTCTAAATTCTATTCAGGAGTGGGATTTGAAGACCTTGGAACCCCATTCTCTTATGGTTCTTATGATGCTAGTTATATATCTTTTGGTTTGCCTTGTGATTTGAGAAAATTGATCCCAGATCTCCCCACTTCTCAAAAATTGATTGAATATGTTCTCCATTGTTTCTTCTTGCTTCTGACATAGATAGAAACTTGAGGTTCCAATGAAGTTGCACCTCTTGATATTGTCCCAAGTTAGGATACAATTCTGAACCATGAACCAAAGAAAGGTGGAAACTTTAGGCCATAGTTTGGTTTTCCATATGTCGTTCCATATGTTCTCTTTCATTTGATTGTAAAAATGTTCTTGTAGGTGGTAGGCTTCTTTGATTGTGAACGTTCCCGAGGGGGTATACCCCAAACAAAGAATGTATGTGTCCTCATTGATGTAGATATTTCTTTGGACCACTATCGTCTTCTAGTTGTAAGTCATAGTCTATTGGAATGTGTAGATCATGTGGAAGCATTTTCCAACTATGCCAGGGTGGATGGTGAGAGACATTAATCCAAAGGTCAATAAATTTGAGATTATCCAACCCTTGTATGTGGTCATGATAGGGGAATAAATTATCCACTCCTTGCAACAAAGGGAGTTTCTTCCATAAGTTCATCCAGAACAAGGTATTATGGCCATTTATAACTTCCCAGAACACATGTGTTTGAATGCGAGGATGATTTCTCCAGGTTGTGTTCCAAATATTTGATCCATGGATATGATCATAAAGTCAAATGAGTTTCTCTTTTGGAATGTAAAGGGTGTATTTTTTCCTCCAAATTCAGACCCAAAGTTCTGTAGGGTATTTGAGCCAGTGCCACCAAATTTTCACTCCCATGATATTATTTAGCTTGCCTGGGTCTTAGAGACCCAATCTACCCAAGGATATTGGTGTACAAACGTTTTCCCAACTGACAAGGGCCCATGTTTCCACTGGGTCATGACCGTTCCAGAGGAAATTTCACTGAACATTTCTTATTCTTTTGATGACTCATTTCAAATATTTCAGAGCTGAGAACATGTAAGTCAGGATAGTTTGAAGCACTACTTTTAAAAGGATAAGTCTTGCATGGAGATTGAGGGATATGAAGGTCCAATAACTTAAGCAGTTGGATATTAAAAGGATAAGGGAGTCCCAAGAGATATTACGTGTAGCCGAGTCTAAGAGGGGAAGTCCTAGGTAGTTGGACGGAAGGGAGCTCCTAGGTATGCCCAAAAGGCGAGAAAATGTATTCCTACCTTATTAATGTATTACTACTTTATTATTTTATTAATGTATCAATACTTTATTAATGTTTTAATGCATTATTAATTTAGTAATATATTAATTAATAATATATTAATTAATCAATACATTACAATACACATTAATTTTTTAATGTAAGGTATTGATACTTTATTTTATACCTTCCATTAATGTAATAATTAATTAATACATAAATTAAATTTAAATTAATTAATATATTAATATTATAATTACTACATTAATACGTTAACTTATACCTTAATACTGCAAATTTATTAATATATTATTGGTCTATTATTTCTCTCCACGACATGTCGATCGCTAACTAGCAACAACCACTTTATAAAAGTGGTTTATATACACAGATCGATGCCATTTTCCACCTTTACAAACTAATGATGTTGATCGACATATATAAACCACTTTTATAAAGTGGTTGTTGCTAGTATAATCTACAACAAATTGTGTATGAGAATCAAGTGGGTGAGAATAAGATTCATTAAATTTTGTTAAACAATTGTTGTATAGTGACCTTTCTTATGTTGAGATTTAATTTAAATTGATTAATTCTCAACATCTTCATCCCTTTATTGTTTCTAAGGAAAAAATCATTGTTCTCTTAAAAAAACTAATAGTTACCCACTTTGTTGGCCATCTTGGATTGTACTATACAAAATAAAAAAAATGAGTAATAATCTAGTGGACAAATAATTATGTACCAGACTCAAAGGGATGACAATGATACTTATTAGATTTTGTTGATTTTTTTTTGTATAATAAGATTTTTTTTTTAGATATAGTTTATACTTCTTATCATCTTTTCCCTTAGAGATTATTTAATATTTGTCTCGGTTATTTGTCTTGTACAATAAAAATAGGACAAATAGATAATAACAAAGTGGAAAACTAATTATTTATATTAGGTTCAAGTGTTTAAAAGTGGGACTTATTACATTTTGTTGTAGAATGACCTTGTCTATGATACTATGACAAAAATAAAGAAGAAGGAAGAGGAATCAGTTGAAGCTGATAAAATTAGATTGAAAATTTTGGAAGAAGGAAAGGAAAAGAATTAAGTCCCAATATAACAAAGGGGATTTTATTTTTGTGTTCTCCCATAAACCCTGGTACCCCTATCAGTTTAATATCACTAGGTTTTTCCTACTCCTTGTTACAACTATTAGACTTTGATGATGTTGTGGTGTCATTAGTAAATTATTATTTTAGAAGTTCTAAAAAAGGAATATTCAGAAGATCAACTAAAAGGAGGAAAATAGAAGGACCTCCTAGTGAGGAGACACCAAGACGATCTATTGTCTGTAACCTGGCAAAAACTAACCCCTAGAAAGAAGTATAGGAGACATTATATGAACTAAGTGCATTTGCGGGATCTAATATTGTTAGTGTGAATGGTATCAATGCTTTGTCAGAATCCTACAAAGAAAAATTTCCAACCATTGAAATGCATATGCAACAACAAAAGGGTCAATTAGAAAATGAATTCCATAACCTGGAAGACCAGAAGGATCAACTTCATAAGGATGAAATAAACAATCTCAAATCGGTGCATGGAAAATAAATGAAAAAAATGACATCAGAACATCAAGAAAAAACAAGTCACTCTGAGAAACAAAAACATAAGATCATGGAAAAAGGGAGGAGATTACAATAACCTTAGGCTGATTTGAAATAAAGAGACAAAGAAACACAAACATTATCAACAATAAAACAAGATTCCACTTTTTCCAATGAAAATCTAAGAGAAACCCAAAGGATCTTATTTGATGAACCGAATGGGGTCTGGGATTCTATGAGGGAATCATCAATTTACTCAACCAAATAGATAAGAAAAAGAGTTAGTATAATGTTAGTCAACATTCATTTGAAAATTTTGTATATTGGTAAGGATTACAGAAAGAAAACCATACTGACTTGTTCATATTTACCAAAATAGAACAAGGGAAAACTCAGGTATTATTAAATAGTTGGATGTTAACATTTCAAGACATCCATCATACCATAGAAAATATTGGCCAGGGGCTTTTACATACTATGGAATTATTTTGATGAATTATTAGATAAATTTGGGACGCTTACCATGGATGAGATATATAAGGGATTCCCTAGCAATCTAAGTATTGTGGAGTTGGAGAAAAATAGAGATGAAAGTAAGAAGGATATTGACCAACTCACTAAGATCATCAAAGATACGTTGGATGAATATTTGACACAACTATTCAGTATGGACACTACAACATATTCTTATATTAAAACAGGTCATAGAGAGCTGAAACAATACATTTTTGATTGAGTATACTATGGGGAACTACAAATATAAAAGTTGAAGTTGAACATAATCGAAGAGATAATCAAGCATTATGACTCTTGGAGAGAATACAAGTAAAATATAGCCTACGATAAATCCTCATAATTTTGTATTTCTAAATATTGTACAACAAATTGTGAATTGTATTCAAATTATAGATAAGGAAAAAGTGGTTGAAATGAAGAGAGGTAACTGCATTATTGACAATTACATAATTTGAAAAGTCTCTCTTAATATATGAAATAGAGCTCCAGATAAGAGAGGAGGAATTTTATTCAATGTAATATTGATGATATTATTATCTCATCAAATAAAGAGCAGAAGGAATTTTGGCGACCATAAATGTGTTCATTTGTGTATGAGACTATTCTATATATCCAAATGGTTTTTAAGTTTCTTGAGTGATATCTCATACTAACTATCTATGTTCTTGACATTTGAGAAACTTAATAATTTGTAGTTTCGTATGGATGCAGTGATGGTGTCGCAATTGTAATCTATAACTATTTATGATTTATATCTATTGCATTGTTAATTTCACATATTGTTGTTTGTCATTAACTATTTTTGTACTCGGTAATATCATCTAATAATGTATATATATTTTAAGAAATATCTTGATTAGGATAGGTTAGATATAGTTAAATTAGATAGATTTTAAATTTGTTTCGATTAGTTAGATTTACATTTAGCAAGAAATGTTTGGACGACAATTCGTCCTCCTTCTTTGTAATCTAAATCCTTAAGTGGAAAACAAGCTCACATATTGGCCAAAATTTACCATACAAAATGAGAGTGAGTCGAATTGGGACTTGACATTGAGCATTTTCCCTTTACCTTATTGACATGCCATTTGGACTCGTCAACAAGTGGGAGGGATAAATATGTACATATCCTCACCCCCCCATTCTGTGGACGAGGGTAGCAATTTCAAGTGTGTAAATGATTTAAGGAAAGAGGATGATGAGTGAAGGTGTTCATGTGCACCCCTCACAAGGATGTATGGAAGGGTAAATATGTGTATCCGTCTCATCTATAAATAATCATGGCTATTTTTTATGTTTTGTGGTGAAATAGGTTATGGGTGTTTGTTTAGATATTTATTAAACTAATCATGACATTATATATGAGACTTACATTATTAATAATAATACTTGATGGATTTTTATGAAACTTGTTGTATAGTCTCCTTGTCTAGGTTGAGATTTCTTTTCACATTAATACTTCTTACAATGAAATATCAACATAGAAAAAACTAATATATAACAATTTTTCAACAAAATTTAATAAGTCTCCCTATCACCTAGGAAATTAGTTGTCAACTAAATTATTACAACTAATTATTAAATAATTTAGTGGAAAAAAAGTTGTTTAGATTCGATTTCAGATTAATACTTCTTAACATAAAAATAAAAATGGGGAAAATGAGTAGTAATATAATCTACAACTAATTGTATATCAGAATAAGGTGGATAAGAGTGGGACTCATTGGATTTTGTTGAAAAATTGTTGTATAGTGGCCTTGCTTATGTTGAGATTTAATTTAAGATGATTAATTCTCAACATCTTCATCCCTTTAATGTTTCTAAGRAAAAAAAACATCATTCTCTTAAAAAATGAATAGTTACCCTCTTTTGTTAGCCATCTTAGATTGTACTATACAAAATAACACAAATGAGTAATAATAAAGTGGAAAACTAATTGTGTACTAGACTCAAAGAGTTGACAATGATACTTATTACATTTTGTTGAATTTGTTTTGTATAGTAAGGTTGTTTTTGTGGAGATTTAGTTTATACTTCTTATCATTGTTTCCCTTAGAGATTCTTCAGTATTTGTCTCAACTATTTGGATTGTATAAAAATAATAGGACAAATAGATAATAATAAAGTGGACAACTAATTATTTATATTAATTTCAAGTGGTCAGAAGTTAGGTCCTCATTACATTTTGTTGTATAATGACCTTGTCTATGAAATTATGACAGAAATAAAGAAGAAGTAAGAGGGAGCAGTTGAGGCTAAGAAAATTATTGTAACATCCTGCTCTGGCGTACTGATTGAACTTATTCTTTGAGGACACTTGCTCGCATGTGATCTGTATTATTATGTTATTAAAACATTTGATTTTGATTATGAGGCGTTATGGGTTGATGAAATGTTGTTTTACCACATTGACATAGACATGCGCTATTGACTTGGTTTTACTGAGTGTGCAGGATTCGGGACCTCGAGGATGCAGAGGCATCGATGGAACCCCTTGGACTCCAGATCGAGTCAGGGAGTGTACCATTGGGGGTTTGATTATTTTACTCTGATATTAGTGCATCTGATTAGATGGTATGATATGCATGTGTTCTGACATGATTTGTTGATGATGCAGGATGACGATATCTTGCCTACCAGACTCACATATGGAGTAAAGGGGTCACACATGACTACCAGAGATGTTGAGGGAGAGGTGTGGACAACAACCCTGCCACAACCTACTATCACTCCCGTTGTGGTTCGAAAGGTAGGTTAACGATTACCTTATTCGAGAGGACCCACGATGCTATGAGGACAGACTGTGACAGTCGCTCACTATGATTCTAAGGGGCGCACAATAAGGCGGGGGCCTTATTCATTAGAATCCCTTAGTCTCCCACAAGTTCACCTGGCGGAGTATTGACTCTAGGGGTTATTTATGTCTACCAAGTCAGTGAGGAGGCGGGTGGCACCCTTGGAGCATGTAGTACTTCCCGAAGGGCACATCATGCAAGGGAACATATGAGGTGAGTGGCACCCTTGGAGCACCTAGTGCATCCTGAAGGGCACGTTGCATTATTTATGATAGAGGAATGAACCTAGATGACCTTAGGAAAATTAATGTGTTACGTATTTTTAAATTTTTTTTCCTAAATAAATGCCGCCCAGTACGAAATCTAAGGTCTAATTCTAAATTACGCAAGTGCTAAAATTTTATCTTCTCAAAAAAAAAAAAATAATAATAATAATAATAAAAATAATAAAAGTAAAAAAAACTTGAATAATAATTATGAACTTCATTAAATCTTCTAACATGAAGGGAGTAAGAAATTTAATTTCATCATAAAAAAAACAAAACTATTGAGATAAAATGTAAAAAGGGGGAATTAATTGTTTTATCTTTTTGATAATTTAAAATATACTAATTAAATGATAAAAGGGAAAATGGGTTAAATTCCACAACTGCCTTTTTGAGTTCTAATTAAAAAGGGGAAAGAGGGAAAATACAAACATTAGGAAACTAGGGAAAAGAGGTAACATAAAAAGAGAAAAAGGGGAACTTAAGGGGAAAAGCGAAAAGTCAACTTAGTAAATAATCTACCATTTAAGAGCTTTCTAATTTTAAACTAAATTAGCAATTTCATAATAGGGAAAGCCTTTAAAACCTATAAGGGAATTTGGGGACACCTAGGAGTAACTCTAGGTGGGTGAGGGAAATAAGATAATTAATTAATTAAAGAAATTAAAGAATAAAGGAATGAAGGGGATGGGTGACACTTATACGGAGAAGAATTTTGGGAATTTATTTTTAGAACTTTAATTAAATGATATTTTACGAAAGAAAGGAAGTTAAAAACTCTATAAAATGAAGGAAGGAGAAGGATGAAAGATGATCCTCTATTTGTGTAACGTTACGCTTCAGAAATATCTACTTGAATTATTTGCTTGTGGGAGTTGGGATACCCAGCTCGGTGAGGAGTGGTAGCTCGGCCTTGCAAGGCGAGCTGGGGGCTAGTCAAAATCTCTGGATAGTGTGTGTGTGGCCCCTTTATGGCTCGGGGGGCTAAGGGGGAAGAAGACTACCCCTAGCATTGACTGGGAGGTACCGATGAAGTCTCGATGGTCAGCGAATAGGAGTTAGAGCACGCTAGATGTCATTCAGAGCGAGTGATTAGGAAACAATACACTCTCGTGACTGCCCTATGGTCTTTATTGTGACCAGTCCCTGCCTGAGCAGTCAGCGAGGAGCCTGATCTATGGTCGTCGCCTTAGCATTAAAAGACCTGTGGATCTCAATGCCTTTCTTTTTTGTGCGAGGATGGTGAAGCGAAGGATGGACCCACCCGTCAACTACATATGTTGTTGTCCTTGGAAGGTTCTTGTCTTGCACCCTATAACAAAAGTACCTCTGTGTATGGAATTATTGTGTTGTGTTGGTTCTCCTGGAAATCACTACAATAACTTATCTCTTGAGCCCTTGCGTCCTCTCACTGTTGGCTGTGTTGGACTGGTAACCGGTGATGTAAAAGATTAAAATCAATCTAAATTTTTTATTTGTGTCATGACAATTCCATAGATCTAATTTCGGTTGGCAAAATTCTTTGATATCCTGGTATGGTAAAATTTTAAAGCAAGTCCGTGTCTTATAAATTGTATCTTGGAAATGGTTAAGTCTGTGTTCTTGGCTTCCTCTGGCAAACTGCAGTGTGTTTTATTTTCTTTTGGTATGCCCTTTTTCTCTGCCAAATTTTACCATACGTTTATGTCCTTGGCCTGCAGGTCACTTCTACCCTTGGCCACTCGATTCTTATTTATTAATACTTTGCAATTGAACTTTTATCTACTAGATTGTGTAGCCATTTATTCTTTACCCGACTACTTTCCAACTTTTTTTTTGCGTTCCCGTTTGGTATTTAACAGTTTGTAGTGTGGTTGCGTTTTAAAGAGAGGCTCAACAACAAGTTGGTTAGGCACCGGTACTAATCTTGAGTTTACCTTTGCAGCGATTCCCCTCCTACGTTCTGAATCCAGTTCCTTCATCCTGAAAGCACTATTTGTGTGATTTATGGTTGAGTGAGCATTGACCCAACCAGACAATGCTCACTCGTCTCGCCTGTTGTTTCCGCGTAGTGAAAGATAATGGTACAACGAACCTATGATTTAATTACTAACAACGAAATGATTTCTTCTGATGGGTTTGTACAACTGATTTTATTTTTGAGGTCAGATTCTTTAGATTTCCCAACGAGTTATGTTGCTGGGCGTTTTGGGAAACAACATATCACACACTCACTCTACCACTTTTTCTACCGTACCCATACACCCCCTGTGAGGAATGAGCTTCCCTCCCGGCCAATAGCATATGTGTAAGACTCCAATCTGTATCGGTGAACCTCACTCACACTCTCGGGATGGAGTATGGATTTCATGTATATATACTTTCCTTATCTGGACTGAACTAGATGGCTCAGGCGTTAAAGAAAATTTCTTAGGATAAGGCAAAAATGGCTTAGGATAAGGCACAAATGAACGGAGATAGGAGGGAGAGACAGGTTAACTACTGAATAGTAGGGAGATACCGCCCGCACTCTGAAGCAATGGGTATGGGGAATAAACTATCATGTTTCAAAGAACTTCCACTGATGAACCAATCAACTTGCTGACAAAAGCATCAAGCTTTCTAACTCACTTGGAATACTAAAGTCTGCGATTTTATTTATTTTTTCTTTTAAGACTACTATTTGCCTTGGGAAATGGCTATGTGCTTACTCGGTGTTTTACCCTTTGAAGACTTGACTTTTTCAAAAAGAGTTGTCCGTTTCCCATGCATTTCCCTTCCTTACATTACCTGACAGAAATCTTAATTGGCATTAATGATATGGATAGCTATGTTGGTCTTCCACAATAACAATTATTCTTCCTTGTTAGCATTTAATAATGGAAGCAATTGCATTGTGGGCTCTGAATGACATTTAATCTTTAACCATCATATAACAGTAAAAATTGCTTGAGTAGAGTAGAAATGTTTTGTTTACAACCACTAAACAACATTAAAATTTTCTTGAATGAACAACCACCACTTGTATAACTTAGGCAACCATACCCACCTATGTGTCTTGCTAAATTTTGGACAGAAATCCATACACCTATGTGTCTTTCCCTTTTAGTGAGTTATTGTTTTATAACAGTTTAAATTTTTGTTGAGGATGGAGCCTTAGGTCAAAGGTTATGTGAATGGCCATGTAGTTTAAATTTATTTAATAGTTGATGCTTATAGGATAGTGCACTATCTTATTGTACACGTGGAAATAAAGTTTTTCTAATTGTTTTATAACAGGCCTAAGCTAAAGTACCTATTGAGACCATGAAAGTTGTTCATGTAATCCTTTTTGATGATTTTTTTATATATAATAAATTATTAATCATAAGATACTTCATTTCTTTATAGAATTTTAAAAGGGTTGTGTTTAAAAAGGAAAGTAGGGATGCATTTTTGTATGTTAAATAATAATTTATTAATGTTATATAATAATTCATTGATTTTAAGATACTTCATCCTTATAATGCTTTAAAGGGGTGTGTTCAAAAAGGAAGGTAGGGAGGCATTGATCGATGGTTGCATATGATAACCTAGATTTGGTTGGGTGCTTCCCAATGACGATGAGGTTGATTCTTGAATTTGATTTTTGGTAAATTGTATTGTAATTCATGAATGTGTCAATGCTCTTGCTCGCCATGAAATTTCAAGTTACATGTGTCCTTTTGATGGTTGCGCCTGGATGATCTTGATGTTGTCACTTAGCTTAGTCGACTTGGACTTGTTGTTTTGGGCGGGATGTAGACACCTCCTTGTTCCTCAGAACAGTCTCCAGACTTGAGACCTTAAATGGTCAAAATCGATGGGAAACTAGGCTTGAGCGTTGCTTATGTGTCCTGGAGGTCCTAACCATTGTAGGGTAGGACAAGCGGGTAAACATTCTTATTTTTCGTCAGTTGATTGTCATCCATTACTTCCGGATGCTTGATGTGATTCTTAGGTTGTTATGTTGTTGTTGCGTGAGTTGCATGCGTCATGATCATCATCGTGTTGCGATGTTGAGTATAATTTCTTTATTACCCTTCTATACACGCACACACAAAAAAAAAATTGCACTTGTTATGTGAGGTTTGTTTTCGTAACTAAACAGGGGGTTCGTTACATATTGTATCAGAGAGGGTTCAACCCGCGACTTAGGATCTCTACAAATTTCGTTGATATTATTTGATTATACTATTTATAATCAATTTGACTTGTATTCATGTAGGTAATCATGGTTATAGGACGTCGTGGAGGCAGATGATGGGGTACTAGGGGAGGAGGCGCAATGCCTCCAATGGCATCCACGCCTGAGGGGTCTAACCCCTAGGGAGATGAGTAGGTTATTAGACAGGAGAAGATAGCAGTTGGTGATGTAGTCAAAATGATGAGATCTTTTCATCACATGTCTAAGGCACTGATCAACCGTTTGGATAGAGATGAGGCTAGGGTGCTGGTACCCGCTGAGGTTCCACCGCGTTCTCTGGTCAGTACTGGTAGCATTCACCGTGAAATTGAGAAGATCAAATTTTTTCGAGTTCTTTGGTGTCCCGGATGGCACAACCACCAAGGCATGGTTAGAGAACATGGCGATGTGCTTCGCACTTTGTGATTATACCTCCAACATGAAGGTCTGCATGGCGGTCTTTCAACTGAAGGAGAGCACTTTTCTATGGTGGAAGATGCTCCTACCACAACTAAACATGGTCACTGAAGACGTTTCATGGGAACTATTTGAGGAATGGTTTTGAGAGAGGTACCTTTCAAGGTAATTCATTGAGCGTCAGCTCAATGAGTTCAACACCTTACAATAGGGAGGTCGTATGGTGCCCAAGTACGAGGTCCATTTTATGGATCTGCTCTGGTATGCTCCGCACCTTAACACTGAGAAACTTAAGGTCAATAGGTTCGTGTTCGGACTTAATGGCAACATACATGCAAAGGTCAAGATTCTGATGCCTCAAACCTTGCAGGATGTTGTCCAAAACGCCCTCATAGCAGAGGAGGAGCTTATCAATGAGGATCAGACCAGGACTCCAATGAGACCAGCAGGACAGGTTCCATCTGGAGCACAGTAGCATCAGACACTAGCCAGACATACGTCGGGATATTGTGGCTTCCAGAGGGGATCCACTTTCACTACACCTCGATGACCGACACCTCAACAATAGACACCTTATCGGGGACCATAGCATCAGAAGCAACGTCGCCCGCAGTAGTAGCAGTTTAGGCCTATTCAACAGAATAGACCAAGGTATAAGGATGGTGGGCCATCATCTTCTAATTCAGGTATGAGGACTACTGGGGCGAAGAAGGGGTGTGGGATGTGTGGGGAGACACACTACTAGAGCGACTACCCTTTGGAGAGAACAAGAGTGTCTGGATCAATCGAAACCACTACCGTGGGAGATATTTGCAAGGCCCATCGGATTCATGTAGCGGTGAATAACCTCCACGTAGAGCATCATTCGACTGTGCTCGAGATGACAGGTACCACTGATATCTAGAGTCTTAGTATTTTGATAGATCCCAGTGTTACCGAGAGTTTCATTTCTGGTGCAGTGCTAAAAAGAATTAAGGTAAATGCACTCAAACATGATGAGTTTAGCTTCCTGGAGATGGCTTCAGGAGCTGATGCAGGAGCATCACCAACATCAAGAGAGCCAACGCGGAAGCAAAAGACAGCTGGACAAGCACTAGCACAAATTTTGAAATCACCTTGAAGTTGTTGCGCAGTCTTAAATGAAGTCATTAAGATAAAGGTGCACTAGTATAATGTAAACAGACCTTGAGAAATTGTCTCTCGTCCTTAGTAGGTAGAAGGAATTTAAAGTTATTAATGAAAGTAGGTAGAATTGAATGTGTAGATTAGACAGTTTTAGAGCACAAGAGGGAAACGGGATATAGACACCCTCATTGTGTATTGTAACATTATTATGAGGATTATGAGATGAAGCAACATTGTTGGGAAGAGCAAGAACATGAAGAGTTGTGTAAGAACACCCATGCATAGATATTTGGATTAATATAAAGAGTTTGATTCAAATTCATGGTTCTGTGTTTGTTCTCTGTGTATTGATGTTGAATGATATGCTCATGAATGTTTGCTTCTTGTTATACATTTGCTTTATATGTTGTGTATATGATTTCATGTTTTGAGTTTGAAGTCTGAAAGGAAGTAGGAATGAGTTTCAATTGTTTCTCTACCTGAACAAGGGTTTCTGCAAGGAGTGAAGTCGAATTGTACGCAAGGAGTGCGTTGACAAAGGGTTTAGATAGGGTAGCTTTTGTTCTCGTTCATTCACACAGAAGTGCAGTTGAGCACAGGAGCCGTGCAAGGAGTGCACATGCCAAGATAAGTCTCAGAGTTGTGAATCTGAGTGAATCATTTTGAGACTGTTGCTACAGGTGTGCATAGAGTCAAAGGATTTCAGACAATTGGAAGTATTTGAAGGTTGCCACAAAGGGTGAGAGGAAATGGTTTTCCAGAAGATGCAGAGTTGTGGAAAAGCTCAGGAAGGATAAGGCATTCGGAACTATTGAAGGGCAGTGCAGAGAAGTTGTACCATGAATAATTAAGAAGGCATCTCAAGTTTGCGTGCGGGTGAACAAGTTTTCATGGAGGGATAATTGGTTCATTTTGCAGAAATCATCTAGGAAGGACAGATGGTCGGAATTCTCTTAGGAGAATTTGTGAAGTCCCGTGAGCCATTAGATCTTGTGGAGGAACAGGGGAGATATGACAAAGTATTCTCTAAAGGTTCAAATCTCAGGAGGGGCAGGACCATAGATCCAAGCCATAGGGGTCGTTCGATTTACCCGGGGATTCCATATCAGGATTTCATGGGTGGAAGTCCTGTAAACATTGCAACGGGAATCATGAAATCACGAAACGCGATATCTTGAAAGGCAAGAGGATTTGTGTGGTCCACGGAGAATTCAGTGAGGTGGATAGGTTGCATGCCACTTCAAAGATTCGTGGAGTGAAGCTCTAAAACATTGCATCAGGATTCGTGATACCACAAAGTCCGAAGTCCCGACAGGGTTGAGGTAGCATTGAAAATTCAAACTCACACACGTATCAGAGTTTCGACAAATCGACATTTGGGATTCAGAGAACCAAGTTGTTTGACATCGTGAATGAAGAAATCACGATAGGGAAAATCCTGAAAGGGTAAAGGAAAAGGTCAGCGTTGACTGTTTTCGGGTTTCGAGGATTCGAGAGACCAATGCCCGACCTATGAATTCACGAAGTAGGGTGGTCTGATCTCTCAAGTGTAAAGAGAGAATCCTGCGAGAGTTTATTGTGGGTGCAGATTTCCCGACAGGGAAATAGAAGAACCGGTTAGATTTCTTTGGGCCGTGAGAAGGGAAATATCCTATGTTGATGTGGACCTTCCGACCTACAGGTTGAGGGCATCGACATCAGTCTGGTATCAGAGCATAGAAAGGGTTCTTTTCTTTCTGTAGCAGAGAAGAAGAAGAATTCACCATGCCTCCAAGGAGAAGGGATATGAAAACACCCGACCCACCAAAGGATAGGGAAATGCTGAGAAGAAGAGGCAGGCAGATGACTGATCCAGCTATGGAGAGAGATACATGTGATCTATGAGCCAGACTCGAAGACATGGAGACAACACAAAGACGCACATTCAGTGCTGGGGATCTCAGTGATTCCGAAAGTGAAATTGAGGTTGAATGAGAAGAAGAAGTTGTAGCTGAAGATGCATCAAACAAACGTTTGATCAGAGCTATTGCAAGGATGGGTGAAAGAGCGAAGATGGACACTCCAATTTATGAGGGAAATTTGGATGCATAAGAGCTTCTAGACTGGATTAGAGCCCTGGACACATACTTTGACTATGAAGAAGTCAAGGAAGACAAGAAGGTCAAGCATGCTGTCACGAGATTGAAGGGACATGCAACATTGTGGTGGGATGAATTACAAGACGACAGACACTGTAAAGGAAAGTAGAAGATCAAGATATGGGACATAATGATCGTGAAGATGAAGGCGAAATTCATCCCCAGGGATTATCAAATTACTCTGTTGAGGAGGATGCAGAACCTGAGACAGAAGCTGATGATGGTGAAAGAATACACTGAAGAATTCTACAAGCTGAACATCAGGGTAGGTCATCGAGAGAGAGAGATGATGAAAAAGTAGCTAGATACATGAATGGCCTGAGATATTATATCCAGGATGAGATGAGCATGGTAGCCATCCGAATGGTGGAAGATGCTTATCAGATGGATCTGAAAGTGGAAGAGAAGCGGAGCAGAAAGCAGAGTTAAAGAGGGCGAGGCAGAAGTCAGCCCAGAGGAAAATCAGTTTCCCAGGACAAATATCAAAAGCCCAAGGAGGACTAGAAGAAAGCTTAGACTCGAACTCAGAGAGGTGGAACCTCACAGCGAGGGAAACATACTGAGAAGAGAGGAGATTATGCTGACAATAACACTTTTCCTCATACTAGAGGTAGAGGAAGAGGAAGAGGTGGAGTAATAACATGCTTCACTTGTGGAAATAATGGGCACAAGTCTTACGAGTGTCCAGATAAAAAGAAAGAAAGTGGAGAAACTCACATCGCCGAAGCACAGAGGCAGGATTTTGAGATAGAAGACGCTGAAGGAAGAAGATTGTTGATGATGCGAAAAGTCCTTTTGACACCAGAGAAGGAGGAGGAGAGTTCAGTCCAAAGGACCAGACTTTTCAGGACTGCTTGAAAGTCCAAGGATAGGGTATGAAAAGTCATCGTGGATAGTGGTATCACAGATAAT
>JZKD02S1590582.1:678885-701350 GCA_000966675.3 Picea glauca | reverse complement strand
TCATCTATTGCTGGGTAGACCATGGAAATATGACAAGAATGTGATTCATGATGGGAGAATGAACATAGACACCCTAGAGAAGAATGGGAGGACTCACATGTTGCTTCCAATCAAGGATAAGGAGGTGAAAATGGAAGTAAGCAAAACAATACTTATGAGTGGGAAGGAACCTCTTATTGAGGTTAAGAATAAGGAGGATCCACAGTTCATTTTGGTCAGGAAACCGAAGATTTCTTTTGACCAACACAAGGTTGGATTATTTACAAGACAAAGTTTAGAAACTACTGAAAGAGTTCGCTGATATAGTAGTGGACGAATTACCTCGTTCATTTCCACCGATTAGAAGTGTGAATCATCATATTGATCTCATAGCAGGAGCCAATTTTCCAAATAAATCCACGTATATATTGACGCCGCAGGAGAATGAAGAGGTTAGAAGACAAGTCCAAGACTTGTTGGACAAAAGTTTGGTCAGGGAAAGCTTGAGTCCATGTGTTGTTCCAACAGTACTCAGTCCAAAGAAAGATGGAGGCTGGAGGATGTGTACTGACTCGAGGGAGATCAACAAGATAACCATCAGGTACATATTTCCATTGACGAGGATGGATGATCTGATGGATTGCTTGAGCAGAGAAAATTATTTTTCAAAAATTGATTTGAAAAGCGGTTATCACCAAATCCACATGAGAGAAGGTGATGAATGGAAGACAACATTCAAAACTAACGAAGGGTTGTATGAATGGCTTGTTATGATGTTTGGCTTAACAAATGCACCAAGTACCTTCATGAGGTTGATGAACGAAGTCTTGAGGGAGTTCATCAGAAAATTTCTCATTGTGTATTTGGATGACATATTGATCTTCAGTAAAACAGTGGCAGAGCATCTGAAGCATTTGTCTATAGTGATGCAGAGATTACAACAGGAGAAGATGTTGATAAACATAAATAAGTCCTCATTCATGAAGACAGAGCTCATCTACTTGGGTTTTGTTATTTCTACAAATGAGTTGAGGATGGATCCAGATAAGGTGGAGGTAATCAAGAATTGGCCATCACCGAAGAATATTTTTGAGGTGAGAAGTTTTCACGTATTAGCTAGTTTCTACTTAAAGTTCATCAGGAATTTTAGTGGAATTAGTGCAACGATGATGGACACAGTGAAGAAAAGACACAAGTCTTTTCACTGGACAGAAGAGGATGAGAAAATTTTTAATCTGTTGAAGAGGAAGATCACGGAACAACCAATTTTGGTGTTGCTGGATTTCCATAAGACATTTCAAGTGAAATGTGACGCAAGTGGATTTGCAATCGGGGTAGTATTGAGTCAGGAAGACAGGACGATAACATACTTCAGCGAGAGGTTTAATGAATTGAAAGTGAAGTGCTCCACTTATGATAATGAGGTCTATGCTATCATCCAGGCATTGAAGAAATGGATACATTATTTGATCCCGAAAGAGTTTGTCTTATACAGTGACAATCATGCATTGCAGTTTGTGACTCAACAGGAAAAGTTGAATTAGAGATATGTTAAATGGGTTGAGTACATGAAAAATTTCACTTTTGTGATTAAACATATTTCGGGTACTGCTAACAAAGTTGCTAATGCTTTGAGGAAGAAGTGTTTGTTGTTGCAAGAGTTCAGAGTCAAAACATTGGGTTTTGATGATTTCAGGAACATGTACGTTGATGATCTGGATTTTAAGGAGGAATATAAAGCAGTTAAGAATCCAGTTCTCAGGGATAGAAGCCAATGGATAGGCTACATGATCCATGAAGGATTACTGTTTAGAGATAATTAGTTGTGTATTCCGAAATGCTCCATGAGGGAGAACTTGCTAAAGGAGAAACACATTGGAGGATTGGTAGGGCACTTCGGTCAGAAAAAAAGGTTCGCAACGTTGAACGAGTCTTAATTTTGGCCGAGAATGTGAGAATACATCAAGAGATTTGTGGATAGATGCAGAATTTTCCAGCATTCGAAGGGAAGAAAGCATAATGCAGGGTTCTATCAACCATTTCCCATACCTAAGAGTTCATGGGATGCAATCAACATGGATTTTGTACTGGGATTGCCAAGAACACAAAGAGGTTGTGATTCAATCTTTGTGGTGGTGGATAGATTTTCCAAGATGGCACACTTCATTCCATGTCAGAAGACCAGTGACACAACTCACATTGCAAATTTGTTTTTCAAAGAAGTCATTCGACTTCATGGCTTACCAAGAAGCATAGTTTCGGATCGAGATACTAAGTTCATAGGGCACTTTTGGAGGACCTTATGGAAGAAGATGGGAACTAGCTTGTCATTTAGTTCATCTTATCATCCTCAGATGGATGGACAGATAGAAGTGGTGAATAGAAGCCTAGGAGACTTGCTGAGGATCTAGATGATAGAGCACCACATCCAGTGGAAGAATATATTACCACAGGCAAAATTTGCTTATAACGACTCAGTTAACAGTAGCACGGGGTAGAGTCCATTTCAGATTGTTTATGGCATGCAACCGAGGGGAATTTATGAACTGAGGGATTTAGAACAAATTGTGACTAGGAGCGCTAGTGCAGAAGATTTCGCAGAGGTGATGAAGGAACTTCACAGCCAGGTAAAGCAACGACTGCTGAATTCGAGCCAAGAATATAAGCGCAGATCAGATCAACACAAGAGACAACTTCGGTTTGAGGTTGGTGATTTGGTTCTAGCACATTTAAGGAAGGAAAGGTTCCTGAGAGGAACATATAATAAGCTAAAGATGAAGAAAATCGGGCCATGTAAGGTCTTGAAGAAATTTGGGGCGAATTCTTATGAGATTGAATTACCCGATAGGATCGGAATTTCTCCGACATTCAATATCTCATATTTGTACCCCTATAAAGCTGAGGAAACAGGGTCTGGAAATGAGAAGCCAGTGATCCAATGGACAAAGAAGATTCCAGTTGTAGATAAGCCATAGATGGAGTGCATACTAAACAAAAGGGTGAGCATGAGGACCAGGCGAAAGAATTACTTTGAGTATCTGGTCAAGTGGAAAGGCCATCCAGTTGAAGATGTCAGCTGGGAGAATGAAGCAGAGATACAAAGGCATAGAAAAACCGTGCATGAGCTCATGGACAGGAGCCCATGAAAATTTTCAAGCGAGGGAGTATGATGTAGGAGCATCGCCAACATCCAACGAGCCAACGCGGAAGTAAACGATAGCCGAACAAGTGCCAACACAAATTTTGAAATCACCTTGAAGTTGTTGCGCAATATTAAATGAAGTCATTAAGATAAAGGCACACTAGTATAATGTAAATGGACCTTAAGCAATTTGATCTCATCCTTAGTAGGTAGAAGACATTTAAAGTAATTAATGCAAGTAGGTAGAATTGAATGTGTAGATTAGACAGTTTTAGAGTGTAAGAGGGAAACGGGATATAAACACCCTCATTGTGTATTGTAACATTATTATGAGCATTATGAGATGAAGAAGCATTGTTGGGAAGAGAAAGAAAATGCAGAGAGTTGTGTAAGAACACCCGTGCACATATATTTGCATTAATAGAAAGAGTTTGATTCAAATTCATGGTTTTGTGTTTGTTCTCTGTTTATTGATGTTGAATGATATGCTCATGAATGATTGCTTCCTATTATACATTTTCTTTATATGCTGTGTATATGATTTCATGTTTTGAGTTTGAAGTTTGAAAGGAAGTAGGAATGAGTTTCAATTGTTTCTCTATCTGAACAAGGGTTCCTGCAAGGAGTGCAGTCGAATTGTCCGCAAGGAGTGCGTTGACAAAGGGTTTAGATAGGGTAGCTTTTGTTCTCGTTCATTCACACAGAAGTGTAGTTGAGCACAGGAGCCGTGCAAGGAGTGCGCAGGCCAAGCTAAGTCTCAGAGTTATGAATCTGAGTGAAGCATTTTGACACTGCTGTTGTAGGTGTGCACGGATTCAAGGGATTTCAGAAACTTGGAAGTATTTTAAGGTTGTCGCAAAGGGTGCCCGCAAAGGGTTTTCCATAAGACACAAAGTCGTGGAAAAGCTCAGGAAGGATAAGGCCTTCGAAACTGTTGAAGGGCAATGCAGAGAAGTTGTACCGTGAATAATTAAGAAGGCATCATAAGTTTTCGTGCGGGTGAACAAATTTTCATGGAGGGATACTGGGTTCATTTTGCAGAAATCATACAGGAAGGACGGACGGTCGAAATTCTCTGAGGAGAATTCGCGAAGTCTCGTGAGCCGTTAGATCTTGTGGAGGAATAGGGGAGATACCGAGAAGTATTCTCTAAAGGTTCAAAGCTCAGGAGGGGAAGGATCGTAGATCCAAGCCACAGGGGCCATTGGATTTACCCGGGGATTCCATATTGGGGTTTCGTGGGTGGAAGTGTCGTAAACATTGCAACGGGAATCGCGAAATCATGAAACGTGATATCCCGAAAGGCAAGAGGATTTGTGTGGGCCACGAAGAAGTCGGTGAGGTGGACAGGTGGCACGTTGTTTCGGAGATTCGTGGAGTGAAGCTCTGAAACATTGCATCAGGATTCATGATACCACAAAGTTTGAAGTCTCGACAGGGTTGAGGTAGCATTGAAAATTCAAACTCGTGTGTGTATCGGAGTTTTGGCAAATCAGGGTTCTGGAGTCAGAGAACCAAGTTGTTTGACATTGCGAATGACAAAATCATGATAGGGAAAATCTAGAAAGGGTAAAGGGAAAGGTCAATGTTGATTGTTTTCGGGTTTCGGGGATTCGAGAGACCAACACCCGACCTCTGAATTCACGAAGTTGCGAAGTCCGATATCGCAAGTGTAAAGAGGGGATCCCGCAAGAGTTTGTTGTGGGTGCAGATTTATCGATAGGGAAATAGAAGAACCAGTTAGAGTTCTTTGGGCCATGAGAAGGGACAGATCATGTGTTGACCTGGACCTTCTGACCTGCGGGTTGAGGGAATCAACATCATGAGACAAAAAAAAGGTTACAGGAAAGGGTAGGGGATGTATCCTTAATTTGAGAGAGTTTGTCACCAGGGCCAACCTGTATGTCACAATCTTAGGATCTTATGACGTCATGATTGGTATGGACTGGTTGGAATCACATGGGATGATACTCAACTATAAGATGAAATAGTTTATCTTGGTTGATGACAAGGGACAAAGACATGTAATCGTAGTCTAGAACCAGGGAGTTTCCCTGAGGTTCATCTCTTCCTTGCAACTTCATAAGAGCATGCACAAGGGGTGAAAGGTTTATGCTATCCTTGCATTAAATGAGAAGGGAGTAGGAGAAGGTCTAGAACACTTTCTGGTGGTGAGAGAGTTTGCGGACGTATTTCCAGAGGAATTACCTCAGATACCACCGGAGAGGGAATTGGAGTTTACCATAGACCTAAAACCCGGGACTGAACCGATAGCAAGAACACCTTATCGGATGTCGACTCCGGAGCTACAAGAGTTGAAAATGCAACTGAAGGAGTTGTTGGACCTGGGACTAATACGTCCTAGTGTGTCACCGTGGGGTGCACCTGTTATTTTCATACGAAAGAAGGATGGGTTGTGGAGGCTCTACATTGAATATCGTCAAATGAACAAGGCCACAATCAAGAATCAGTATCCGTTTTTGAGAATTGATGATCTGTTCAATCAAATGAAGGGCGTGAAAATGTTCTCTAAGATTGATTTGCGATTAAAGTATCACCAGTTATGGATCAAGGAGTATGATGTCCCTAAGAACACCTTTAATATGAGGTTTGGACATTACGAGTTTACTATTTTACCATTTGGACTGACAAATGCCCCAGGGGTATTTATGATTTTGATGGATGGGGTGTTCCACGAGTACTTTGACAAGTTCATCCAAGTATTCATTGATGATATTCTGATCTACTCTTAGATGACAGAGGAGCATGACGAGCACTTGCACTTGGTACTACAGTGTCTACGAGAGAACAAATTGTATGGGAAGTTATCCAAATGCTCATTTTATCAATCGGAGATTCACTACTTAGGGCATGTCATCTCCGGCAAAGGCATCACCATGGATCCAGCTAAGGTCGACGATATTATGGAATGTCCTACATCGACGAATGTCCCAGAAGTGCGTAGCTTCATGGGTTTAGCAGGATACTATCGACGGTTCGTAGAAGGGTTTTCGAAGATAGCAAGTCTGATCACGGAATTCGAGAAGAAAAACAAGAAGTTTGTTTAGACCGAGAAATGCGTGGAAGCATTTCATAGGCTCAAGGAGCTATTGAAAACAACACCGATAATAAATGTCCCTGACATGGACACAAACTTCTTGGTATGCATTGACGCATCCAAGGAAATCTTAGGCATAGTCTTTATGCAAGATGGACGAGTGATTGCTTACATTTCAAGGAAACTGAGAAGGCATGAGGAGAACTACGTGACACACAATTTGGAGTTGTTAGCCATCGTATATGCATTTAAGGTTTGGAGACACTACCTTGTTGGACAAAAATTTGAACTAAAGACTGGCCATTGTGGACTACAACACATATTTACGGAAAGCGACTTGAACGCGCAACAACTACGTTGGTTGGAATTGCTTAGCGAGTATGACTTCGAGACTACTTACATAAAAGGAACAGTGAACCGAGTGGTGGATGCATTGAGTCAGAGACCATGCATCTTTTCAGTGTTTTTGCTTCATATGAATCTATGTGAAAAGATTCTCACTTTACATCTTGACGATGAATGGTACAAAGAGGTCGTGGGTTTTTTCGAACAAAACACAATGATGGTACCACGATTTGAAGGATTTTTGTTTGATAAAAATGGTTTATTGAGGTTTAAAAATCAGATCTATGTACCATTGAACAACAAGTTGAGGATGTTAATCCTGAGTGAGGCTCAGAGAGAAGTTTACATGGTTCACCCGAGAGTCTCGAAGATGAGGGCAGACCTTAAACCATTATTTTTATGGAAGGGAATGAAGGCCAGCATAGTCAACTATGTGGCCATATGTCTAGAATGTCAATAGGAAAAGGATGAACATAGACACCCAACAGGATTAATACAACCACACGCTATTCCAGAATCGAAATGGGAGGTTATTTCAATGGATTTTATTGTTGGATTGCCACTGACGGCAAGGATACATGACTCGATTTTCGTAGTAGTAGACTCTCTGATGAAGAGTGCTAAATTTATTCCTATGCGTATGATGTATCAGGCACCTGACATAGCTAAAGTTTTCATCAGTGAAATTGTGAGGCTACATGGTGTGCCTAAGAGGATTATATTCGATTAAGGATGAATGTTTACTGGATGATTTTGGACGAGTTTCCAAGAGGCCTTGGGAACCTAACTTAACTTTAGTACTGCGTATCACCTGGAAACTCATGGGAAGATCAAATGAATGAAATATACCTTGGAGGAAATGTTGCGCATGTACATGATGGACCAACAAAAGCATTGGGAGGAATTCTTGCCACTAGTAGAGTTCACTTACAACAACAGTTACCAGAGCACCATTAAGATGGTGCTTTTCAAGTTTCTTTACGGGCGACCGTGTCAGACACCTTTGAGTTGGGATCGACTTGAGGATAGGGTCCTGGTAGGACCAGAACAATCCAAGAAATGGAAGAACAAATGAAAACCATAAGACAAATGATTAAAGAAGCGCAGGATCGACAGAAGAGTTACGCCGATGCGCACCGTGTCGACTGTAGTTATGAGGTCAGCGATCGAGTCTTCTTGTGGGTTAAACTACATAAGAGTTCGATCAAGTTTTGGAAGGGACATAAACTCTCTCCTATGTTTATAGGACCTTTCAAGATTGTGGAGAGAAAGGGGCCCATGGCCTATTGACTAGCCTTGCCCGATTCTTTGAGGCGTATGCACGATGTTTTTCATGTATCTATTTTGAGACATTATATTAGTGATCCTACACATGTGAATGACCTGAGTTCCTTGCAGGTATCAGATGAGGGGATTCTCACAGCTGAGTCGGTCCACATCTTGGATCATCGTGTTCGACAACTACGACCTCAAATGATAGAGTAGGTCAAGGTCCAGTGGGACAATTATAGTCCGCACTCGGTGACCTCGGAGGACACATATGATATGTGCCAACAACTTCCATTTTTGTTTGATAGATAGACATATGATACTATGATACAGTTTATTCAGCATGTATACTATGAAACTTCAAGAATAAGTTTAGACTAAGAGGGGGTGTATGTAAGATCCTGCTCTGGCACACTGATTGAACTTATTCTTTGAGGACACTTGCTTGCAAGTGATCCAGATTATTATGCTATTAAAACTTTTGATTTTGATTATGAGGCATTATGGGTTGATGACATGTTGTTTTACCGCATTGACATAGACAGGTGCTATTGACTCGGTTTTACTGAGTGCGTAGGATTTTGGACCTTGAGGATGAAGAGGCATCGATGGAACCCCTTGGACTCCAGATTGAGTCAAGGAGTGTACCATTGGGGGTTTGATTTTTTTACTATGATATTAGTGCATCTATTTAGATGGTATGATATGGATATGTTCTAACATGATTTGTTGATGATGCAGGATGACGATAACTTGTCGACCAGAATCACATATGGAGTAAAGGGGTCACACATGACTACCAGATATGTTGAGGGAGAGGTGTGGAAAACAACCCTGCCACAGCCTACTAGCACTCTCGTCGTGGCTCGAACTGTATCTTAACGATTACCTAGTTCGAGAGGACCCACAATGCCGTAAGGGAAGACTGCGACAATCGCTCACAATGATTCTAAGGGGCACGCAATAAGGCGAGGGCCTTATTCCTTAGAAGCCCTTAGTCTCCCACAAGTTCACCTGGAGGAGTATTGACTCTAGGGGTTATTGATGTCTACCAAGTCAGTCAGGAGGTGAGTGGCACCCTTAGAGCACGTAGTGCATCCTAAAGGGCACATCACACAAGGAAACTGATGAGGCGAGTGGCACCCTTGGAACACCTAATGTGTCTTGAAGGGCACATCGCGTTGTTTATTATAGAGGAATGAAACTAGATGGCCTTAGGATGATTAACATGTTAAGTATTTTTAAAACAATTTCCCTAAATGAATGTTGCCCAATACGAAATCTAAGGTCTAACTCTAAATTACGCAAGTGGTAAAATTTTATCTTCTCAAAAAAATAATAAATAAATAAATAATAATGAAAATAAAAATAAAAACAACTTAAATAATAATTATGAACTTTGTTAAGTCTTCTAACATGAAGGGAGTAAGAAATTTAATTTAATCATAAAAAAAATAAAAATTGTTGAGATAAAATGTAAAAAGGAGGAATTAATTGTTTTATCTTTTTGATAATTTAAAATATACTAATTAAATGATAAAAGGGAAAAGGGGTGAAATTCCACACCTGCCTTTTTGAGTTCTAATTAAAAAGGGGAAAGAGGGAAAATAAAAAAAAATAGGAAACTAGGGAAAAGAGGTAACATAAAAAGGGAAAGGGGGGAACTTAAGGGAAAAAAAAGAAATTCAACTTAGTAAAGAATCTACCATTTAAGAGATTTCTAATTTTAAACTGAATTAACAATTTCATACTAGGGAAAGCTTTTAAAACTTGTAAGGGAATTTGGGGACTCCTAGGAGTGATTCTAGGAGTAACTCTAGGTGGGTGAGGGAAATAAGATAATTAATTAATTAAAGAAATTAAATAATGGAGGAATGAAAGGGATGGGTGACACTTGTACGGAGAAGAATTTTGAGAATTTATTTTTAAAACTTTAGTTAAATGAGATTTTAGGAAAGAAAGGAAGTTAGAAACTCTATAAAATGAAGGAAGGAGAAGGATGAAGGATGATCTTTTGTTTTTGTAATGTTACGCTGTAGAAATATCTACTTGACTGATTTACTTGTGGGATTTTGGATACCTAGCACGGTGAGGAGTGGTAGCTCGGCCTTGCGAGGCGAGTTTGGGGGTAGTCGAAATCTCTGGATTATGTGTGTGTGGCCCCTTTGGGGCTTGGAGGGATAAGGAGGAAGAAGAGTATCCCCAGCATTGGCTGGGAGGTACCGGTGACGTCTTGATGGTTGACAAGTAGGAGTTGAATGGAGCACGTTGGACGTCATTCAGAGTGGGGGATTAGGAAATGGTACACTCTCTTTGTTTTTGTATCGTAGAATGTATTAGGACTGATGCTTGGATCTGTTTATATAATGGAAAAGAAAAATGATGTTTTTTTTTTTAAATTTGGTGTTTGAAACTTTCATTAGCCTATCTTGATGGTTTTTTCCTCCGATGGCCTTCGTTTTCCCGCATTTCATGACCACCCTGTGGTGTTGATTGTGACCTTGAGGTTGTTTAGCCTTCATCCCTCACTCACCATTCCTCACTTGAGCAGTCGGCTAGGAGCCTGATCTACACTCATCACCTTAGCATTGAAAGACCTATGGATCTCAATGCCCTACTTTTCTGTGTGAGGATGGTGAAGTGAAGGATGAACCCACCCGTCAGATACATCTGTTGTTGTCCTTGGCAGGTTGTTTTCTTGCACCCTATAGAAAAAGTATCTCTGTGTATGGAATTCTTGCATCGTGTTGGTTCCCTCGACAATCACTACAATAACTTATCCCTTGAGTCCTTGCGTCCTCTCACTATTGGCTGTGTTGCACTAGTAAATTGTGATGTAAAAGATTGAAATCAATCTGAAATTTTTATTGGGGTCATGACAATTCCACAGATCTAATTTCGGTCGTCAAAATTCTTTGATATCCTGGTATGGTAAATTTTTAAAGCAAGTCTGTGTATTATAAATTGTATCTTGGAAATGGTTAAGTTTGCGTTCTTGGCTTCCTCTGGTGAATTTCAGTGTGTTTTATTTTTTTCTGGTATTCCCTTTTTCTCTGCCAAATTTTACTGTACATTTACGTCCTTGGCCTGTAGGTCACTTCTACCCTTGGCCACTCGATTCTTATTTATTAACACTCTACAATCGACCTTTTATCTACTGGGTTTCATAACCATTCCTTTTTACCTGACTGCATTCCAACTCTTATTGTTGCATTCCCATTTGGTATTTAATAATTTACAATGTGGTTGCATTTTAAATAGAGGCTCGACAACAAGTTGGTTAGGCATCGATACTGATCTTGAGTTTACCCTTGCAGTGATTCCCCTCCTACCTTCTGAATCCAGTTCCTCCATCTTGAAAGCATGATTTCTGTGATTTATGGTTGAGTGAGCATTGCCCCAACCAGAAAATGCTCACTCATCTCGCCCGGTCCTGCCGCGTAGTGCAAGATAATGGTACAACAAACCTATGATTTAATTACTAAAAATGAAATGATTTTCTATGCTGGGTTTGTACAATGAATTTTATTTTTAAGGTCATATTCTTTAGATTTCCCAATGAGTTATGCTACTGGGTGTTTTGGGAAAAACTCAGGGATTAAATCAACTGCCTGTTTCAACCTCCATGAAATTATTCTGAATGCGTAAACCCAATGATTTTCTTATTTTTTTTTTACTATTCGATCAACATATCACACACTCACTCTACCACTTTTTCTACCATACCCATACACCGCCTGTGAAGAATGAGCTTCCCTCTCGACCAACAACATCTGTGCACCTCACTCACACTCTCGGGATGGAGAATGGCTTTCACGTATATAGACTTTCCTTGTATAGATTGAACTAGATGGCTCAAGCATTAAAGCGAATGGCTTAGGATAAGGCGCAAATGAATGGATATAGGAGGGAGAGACGGGTTAACTGCTGAATAGGAGGGAGAGACCAACCGCACTCTGAAGCAATGGGTATGGGGAAGAAACTATCATGTTTCAAAGCTACTGCCACCGTTGAACCAATCAACTTGCTCACATAAGCATCAAGCTTTATAACTCACTTGGAATATTAAAGTCTACGATTTGATTTTTTTTTTCTTTTAAGACTGCTATTTGCCTTGGAAAATGGCTATCTGCTTACTCGACATTTTACCATTTGAAGACTTGACTTTTCCAAAAAGAGTTGTTCGTTTCCCACGCATTTCCCTTCCTTACATTACTAGACAGCTATCTTAATTGGCATTAATGATCTGGACAACACAGTTGATCTTCCAAAATAACAATTATTGTTCCTTGTTAGCGTTTAATAATGGCAACAATTGCATTGTTGGCTTTGAATGGCATTTAATATTTAACCATCACATAGCAGTAAAAATTTCTTGAGTATATCATAAATGTTTTTTTTACAACCACTGAACCTCTTTAAAATTTTCTTGAATGAATAACCACCACTTGTATATCTTAGACAACCATACCCACCTGTGTGTCTTGCTAAATTTTGGACAAAAATCCATACACCTATGTGTCTTTCCCTTTTACCGATTTATTGTTTTATAACAGTTTAAATTTTTGTTGAGGATGGAGCCTTAGTTCAAAGATTATGTGAATGGCCTTGTAGTTTAAATTTATTTAATAGTTGATGGTCTTAGGACAATGCACTATCTTATTGTAAACATGGAAAGCAAGTTTTTCTAATTGTTTTATAACAGGCCTAAGCTAAAGTACCTATTGAGACCATGAAAGTTGTTCATGTAATCCTTTTTGATGATTTTTTTAATATATAATAAATTATTAATCATAAGATACTTCATTTCTTTATAGCATTTTAAAAGGGTTGTGTTTAAAAAGGAAAGTAAGGATGCATTGTTGTATGTTAAATAATAATTTATTAATGTTATATAATAATTCATTGATTTTAAGATACTTCATCTTTATAATGCTTGAAAGGGGTGTGTTCAAAAAGGAAGGTAGGGAGGCATTGATCGATGGTTGCATATGATAACCTGGCTTCGGTCGGGTACTTCCCAATGACGATGAGGTTGATTCTTGAATTTGATGTTTGGTAAATTGTATTGTAATGCATGAATGTGTTAATGCTCTCGCTCGCCATGAAAGTTCAAGTTACATGTGTCCTTTTGATGGTTGTGCCTGGATGATATTAATGTTGTCACTTAGCTTAGTTGACTTGGACTTGTTTTTTTAGGTGGGATGTAGACATCTCCTTGTTCCTCATAACAGTCGCCAGCCTTGAGACCTTAAATGGTCAAAATTGATGGGAACCTAAGCTTGAGCATTGCTTATGTGTCCTGGAGGTCAAAACCATTGCAGGGTAGGCGGGCGGGTAGTCATTCTTATTTTTCGTTGGTTGATTGTCTTCCATTGCTTCCAGATGCTTGATGTGTTTCTTAGGTCATTATGTTGTTGTCGCATGAGTTGCATGCATCATGATCATGGTCATGTTGTGACGTTGAGTATAATGTATTTATTACCCTTCTACACATGCACAAAAAAAATAAAAATTGCACTTGTTATGTGAGGTTTGTTGTCGTAATTAAACAGGAGGTTCATTACAATTATATTGAAAAAATTGGAAGAAGGAAAGGAAAAGACTCAAGTCACAATACAACAAAGGGGAATTGATTTCTCTATTATCCCATAAAACTTGGTACCCCTATTGTTTTAATATCACTAGTTTTTTCCTAGTACTTTTTACAACTAATAGAATTTGATTATGTTCTAGTGCCATTAGTAAATTTTTATTTTAGCCGTTTTAAAAAAGGAATAATCAAAAGAGAAACTAAAAGGAATAAAATTGAAGGATCTCCTAGTCTGGAGATGCCACAATGATCTTCTGTCCAGAACTTGACCAAAACTAACCCCTAGAAAGAATCACAAGAGACAATATATGCATTAAGTGCATTTTGTAACAAACCTCCCGTTCGTCACGACAACAACTCTGATAATAGGTATAAATATTTTTTTTTTGTTTTTTTAAGGTGTGTGCACACATGTACAAAAGGAAACAACCACACATTCGACTCTGCGTCGCCACCTGACGACGAATAAGACACAACCATGATGAACACTACAAGACGACAAGGACACATGACAAGTAACTGCATGCATAACCGACGCTTAACGACAAGAAGTGAAACTGACTACCCGCCCGTCCTACCCTGTAATGGTTAGAACCTCCAAGACACATAAGCAACGCTCAAGCCTAGGTTCTCATCAATTTTAACCATTTAAGGTCTCAGGGCTAGCGACTGTTCTGAGGAACATGGAGGTTTTTACATCCCTCCCGACATAAGAAACAATCCGACCAAGCTAAGGACAATCATCCTACCAACCCCAAGCAACCAACATCAATGTCACAAGTAACATAAATCCTTCAATTGCGAGTGAGAATTAGCAAACAAAATCCAACATTGTGCATGGCGCGCAACCCAAAATCTAAACACTTTAAACATTACTTCAATTAACTTTAAATTACAAGCACACAAGGTATGTGATATACATAAACTATCTAGCAGTAACCCACTCAAGGCGCAACTCTTTTTAAAACCCATTCGCGCTATTTAATTAATCATTCATTTAATAAAATCTAGGGTGTGGGAAGTGATATACCTTCCAGGTTCTTTTAGGAAGTCACACATACACCAAGTCATTGTAAAACCATAACTATAATTATTCAACTTGGAAGTTTTCAATAAAGAGACCTGACTAAAATAATTACAATTCATAATACACCCCTTCTAGCTATTGCATTTAGAGAGTTTATTTTCCATTGAAGCCTCTTCATCATACACGAATAACTAACAAAACATAAGGCATAATCTTTTTATCATTCACCATTTACTAACTTAAAGCAAAATGCATGTAAACTTTTATCATTCACCTTTAACTAACTTAAAGCAAATTACATGTAAACCTTTATCGTTCACCTTTAACTAACTTTAAGATAAATGTATGTAAACTTTTATCATTCACCTTTAACTAACTTTAAGCAAAAAACATGTAAACTTTTATCATTCACCTTTAACTAACTTTAAGCAAAAAGCATGTAAACTTTTATCATCCACCTTTAACCAAATCCTTGTCCCATTTTATATTAATAATAATTTATTATCCTAAATAAAGGCCTTCTTTTATTTTTATTTTTTTTAAAATCCATTAAAACTTAACCATTTCCTAAACCTAAGAGGATGTCTAATCAAGTTCTAAAGCAATCAGTCCCATCAACCACTCTTGTGAAATAAAGGTCCACCCTGTGATGGGTTATGTACCTTAGTGGTTCATCACCAGATATATGAGAAGGACATAAATTAAAAGAAGGAATTTATTATTTAGATGAATTAAAGGGGGACTGACTTTTGTTAAAGAAAACTAGGCAACAACTGGACAACTAAGATATTGTAACCAGTTTGATAATCGTAGTGTGTTCAGAAATAAAAAGAATAAAATAAAAAATTTCAAGCATCCAGGTTATGACAACCCACACCCGATTTATACTAACCAAATCAATTTTAAATTCTGTGCACGACCCTCTCAAGACCGTGCCCACTATGCAATTATTAAACCATACCATACATTAAACCCTGCCCACTAAGATGTTATATAAGGACAAATTCTGTTTATACAAACAAGATAAACAGTTAGGTTATTAGATGTGAATTTACTTAGAAGCCAGCTATGGGTCCTATAAGGGGTTATATATATATATCTAAAATTGACTATTAGATAACCTTACCCAAGTAATGAAATGGCTGGTTGGATGCACACTAGGGAGAGGCAGGTGAGTAGATTTGAGAGAGAATTGCTTCGAATAGTGATGACGTAGGACGCGGGTTTACTTGACACAGGTGCTATAACCAAGGATAATGTTTAGCATTGCCACAGGTACTCTTCTCGTTCTAGGTGCAAACAGTGGAAGGGTAGGGACGTAATACGCTACCTGTCGACATTCTTTGCAGGTTGGGTGGTTGGATATTGCTCCGGCATGGAGATAACGGTTGTGAGGGTTGTAGTTACCCCGACAGTGCAAACGCTGGAGGTCAGTTTCTTACACAATCACCAGGTCGACATCTAAGAGCCCTGAATTTTAAGTGAATGCAATGAACAATGTAGATCAGACCATTTCTCAAATCAGACTGATTTTCCCTTCGTGGGCGAAACCAGAGCATAGAATTCCTATTCAGAAGCTTCATGAACTTCTTTTAAAATTCGGATACAAGGGAGGAATGGCCACGGATTTGGGCCTTGGATGCACCTATAGAGAAGCGTTTATGTCTTGTGCACTGGTGTTTGGCATACAGGAGTAATTAAGAGGAACGAGCCACCGAAGGAGACAAGCATTCACTATAGGGAACGATTTACA
Source organism: Picea glauca (assembly GCA_000966675.3). Taxonomy (NCBI): domain Eukaryota; kingdom Viridiplantae; phylum Streptophyta; class Pinopsida; order Pinales; family Pinaceae; genus Picea; species Picea glauca. Next base: position 685,184 of record JZKD02S1590582.1, on the reverse strand, counting down.
AACGGCAAGAAAACTTTCTAACCATTATCCAACAGAATTCCTGAACGAAAAATTCGGTATTCAGTTCACAATGTGATGCCAAGAATGGATTATCTTGGGTAGCAACTATGTGAGGGGTGTGCCAGATTCAGAATGGCAATCACTGTCGAACGTCGGGATGAGAAAAAATGCCAACATAACAGATGGTAAAACACCTTGGCCCAACGAAATATAAATTTCCCTTGAATTAAAAATTCTGGGGTAAAATTCAGAGTACCAGGGACAAAAATACGATTGGTCATTAAAATGCACAATGCAGACAGGTTACAATATCTGGATTAATTTCATAAAGCCAGTGAATGTAAGTATGATTGGTCTTTTTAAATACAATCTCAGACAGATTAAAATATCCGAGCTAAATTTAGAATGCTAGTGAAATAAAATACGATTTTCCATTTAACCTGCATACCGCAGGAAAATTTGATATCTAGATTAAATTTCAGAATACCAGCGAATAAAGACATGATTTGTGTATTAAATACTTATTTCCGATAGACCCAACATGTAAATCACCATTACTAGTAGAAGGAGTTCAATGCTTAAGGAAGTAGTTATCATGGTTTGTTCATGGTTGCTTTCATAAAGGAAATTTGCTGCGATAACACATTAAAAAGTGGAATGCGAAGACACCACATCCTGGAATATATAGCCACAAGGGGTATCGCAGAATCATAATGGTCCGAACCAAGGAACAGTAGAACCCATCTAGAACAATGACCACAATGAAATTAGGAAATGCATTGAACGACATAATCTTAAGAAAAAATTCATCCATTAAAATCATCATACAGTTCCCAGCATAATTTCTAGTGCATTATACTCAATAAAATGAACGAGCATACCTTTGCCTTGTCGCCCGCCTCAAATGAAGTCCATGCGCTCCTTACTGCTCCCGCTCGTCGACCATCGAGACTACATCGGTACCTCCCAGCCAATATCTAGGGGTACTATGCTTCCCCCTTAGCCCCCCAAGCCGCAAAGGGGCCACACACAATCCAGATGGCCCGTCTAGCTTCCCAGCTTGCCTCGCAAGGCCGAGCTACCACTCCTGTCCAAGCTGGAAAATCCCAACTCTCCACAAGTAATCAGTCAAGTCACAATTCCGAAAGTGTAACATTACGCTAATAGTCGATCCCCTTCTTCCTCATCTTCCCTTTCTTTTATAGAGTTTTCCAAACCTCACACTTTCCCTAAATCACTTTTAATTTAGTTTTAATAAAAATATTCTAAATATTCTCCTTCGCACAAGTGTTGTCCATCCCCCTCTTTCCTCAAATAATTATTTTCTTTGAATTATTAAATTACTCATTTCCCTCACCCACTTAGAGTTGCTCCTAAATTTCCTCCTAGGTGTTCCTAGATCCCCTTACATGTTTTAAATAATTTCCTTAAAAATGAAGTTGCTAAATTAGCTCAAATTAGAAGGTTCTTAATTGCAGTTTCCTTACTATGTTGACCTCGCTTTTTACCAGAAGTTCCCAAGTTTCCTTTATTATGTTTCCTCCATTACTTAGTTTTCTAATTCTTATTATTCCCTTCTTTCCCCTTTTTATTAGAGCCAAAATGGCAGTTGCGCTATTTACTCTTTTCCCTTTATTATTAATTTAAAATATTTTTATACTTACACAAGTTAATAATTTCTTTCCTCTTTACAAATTTAAAACCACGGATTTTAATTAAATTATTCCTCTCTTCATTTTACCCTCTAAATTTAAGAAGACTAAAAACTATTACTTAAGTGGGTTTTAGTTTATATCTTTATTTTTATTTTTATAGAGTCTTTTTCTTAAGGCTAAACAAAATTTTACCCTAGAGAAGTTTTAGACTTAGGTTTAGATTTTGAATTGGGCGACAATTATTTAGGGAAGTCGTTTTAAGAATTTATTAAGGTGTTAAATTTCTTACGGCCATCTAGGTTTGTTCCTTCCTCAACATCAATGCGATGTGCCCTTCAGGACGCACCATGTGCTCCAAGGGTGCCACTCACCCCGGTTGTTTCTCTTGTGTGATGTGCCCTTCAGGATGCACCACATGCTCCAAGGGTGCCACTCGCTAACATGTGTTTCTTTCGCGCGACGTGCCCTTCAGGATGCACCACGTGCTCCAAGGGTGCCACTCACCGACTTGTGTTTCTTTTGCACGACGTGCCCTTCAGGATGCACCACGTGATCGAAGGGTGCCACTCGCCAACTTGACTGATTGGTAGACATCTATAACCCCTGGAGTCAACAATCCGCTAGGTGAACTTGTGGGAGACTAAGGGCTCTAAGGAATAAGGCCCTTGCCTTATTGTTTGCCCCTTAGAATCATCGTGAGGGACTGTCGTAGTCTTCCCTCACGACATCGTAGATTCCTCTCGAACTAGGTAATCGTTAACCTATAGTTCGGGCCACGGTGGGAGTGCTAGTAGGCTGTGGCAGGGATACTATTCACACCTCTCTAGAAATCATGTGTGGCCCCTTTACTCCATATGTGAGTCTGGTCAACAAGCTATCATCAGCCCTGACTCAATCCAGAGTCCAAGGGGTTCCACCGATGCCTCTGCATCCTCAAGGTCCAAAACCCTGCACACTCAATAAAACTGAGTCAATAGCACCTGTCTACGTCAAAGCAGTAAAACATCATGTCATCTATCATAACGCATCATAATCAAGGATAAATTTTTTAACATCATAAAAGTCCAGATCACTTGTGAGCAAGTGTCCTCAAAAAATAAGTTTTCTCAGTGTGCTAGAGTGGGATAATACACATTTGTGGAATTTAATATTGTTACTCTGAATGAGCTTAATGATTTTTTAGAATCCTTCAAAGTAAAATTTCCAACCCTTAAATAGGAAATGCAACAAGAAAAGGGTCAATTAGAAAATTAATTCAATAACTTGGAAAACCAAAAATATCAACTTCATAAGGATGAAATAGACAATCTCAAACATGTGCATGGACAATAAATGAAAAAAAATGACAGTAGAACATAAAGAAAAAGCATGTCTCTTTGAACAACAAAAACATAAGATCATGGAATTAGGAAGCATAGTACAAAGGCTTGAGGTTGATTTGAAATAAAGAGACAAAGAAACACATGCATTATCAAAAATAAAAGAATAGGACAGTCTTTCCAATGAAAACCTAAGAGAAACCCAAAGGATCTTATTAGATGAACTTAATGAGGTCTAGGATTTATATGAGGATATCAACAGGTTATCTGACCATCTAGCTAAGAAAAATATTCAGTATAATGTTACTCAACATACATTTGGCAAGGTTTTATAGTTGTAAGGATTACATAAAGAGAACATTGCAGACTAATTCATGCTTACCAAAATAGAAAAAGAAAAAACTTGGTTATTATTAAATAATTGGAAGTCAATGTTTGAAGACATCCAACATACCATAGAAAGTACTACCAATTCATGTTACACATGATGGAATTATGTTGATGAACTATTAGATAATTTTGGGATGCCTACCATGGATGAGCTATATAAGGCCATCCCTAGAAATCTAAGAATTGTGGAGGTGGAGAAAAGTAGAGATGAAAGAAAGAAATATATTGACCAACTCAATGAGGTCAACAAAGATGTGTTGGATGAATATTTAATACAACTATTCAAGATGGCCACTACAACAAATTATTCTGTTAAAAAAGTTGACAAAGAGATGAAACAAGAAGTTGTTGATATAGTATACAATGGGGAACTATGCATATAAAAGATGAAGTTGAACATAATTGAAGAGATAATCAAGGCATATGACTCATGGAAGGACTACAAGGAAAATATAATGTAACAACCCTAGTTGAATAAATGTTTAAGGGTTATTAAGTACAAATTAATTAGGGGATTAATTGTCTTAATATGGTATTAATTAAACAAGATTGGTATAATGATACTAATTAAATAATTATTAATTAATTAATGGTTGCAATTTGATTAATTAATTGATTAATTAATTACATGCTACATTCATTGACATGGGTATTAAATTAATAGGAATAATAAATTATAAGTTAATTTGTTAAATACTTACGTACACGGGAAGGGATAAGACATTGAATATAAATGGATAATAAATTAATTATGAGGGGATAAGGTAATAAATGGGTGGGTAAGGAAGTAAATGCATGAGGCAGTGAAGGAAGGATATGGAGGTGGAGGAGGTTTACGAAGGGATTATCATTCGACGAGAGATTTTGGGGATGGATTTTTGGGGCTCTTTTGGATTTGCAAAGAGGAGTTGAGTTCGGGAGTGGAAAGGTTTAGTACAAGGGCACTGGTTTGCTAGAGGTTTTGGGCATGAGGGCCATGATATCCATATGATATCCTAGAGCTAGGTAGTTGTCCTAGTTGGCAGGGAGGATAGTAGGTTTGGGTAGTGTTGATCAGTGCATCTGGTAGCAGGAAGGCAACAACAAGGCATCAAGGCGAATTAGCAACAGAACCAGGTAAATTCTTTGTGAATTGGCTAAGTTAATTTTATGTTGTAGTTAAATGTTAAATGGTAAATTCTACTAAAATTTATATGCTTATTTGAAGTTAATGAATTATTTACGCACTCAAAAATTCGAAATTCTATGTTAGAAATGTTAGGCATAATTTTAAGGATTTTTACTAGGCTTGTTGATAGTTTTCTTACTGGCCACTACACATGGTATCAGAACTCCTTGTTCACAATCCGGGGCCTTAAGGGCCAAATTCCCAGCTCCAACTCCAACTGCACCTAACCTGCAAACCAAACATATTATCATTGTAGTTATATATAAACAAATCTAAATATATATGAATGAAATAAATAATGAAAATGTAAAAAAGAAATTTACTAAAGTAAAACAAGCAACTAGGGTTGTTACAAATGATAATTAATTTTAACTCCAATGAAAAATTCAAATTTATCAATGTCATTGATAAAAACATCTAGTATTGCATGCCAAATAATACAAAACGTTGAATGCCACTTCTAAATCCAGGCTTGACAGTAATCTCTTTGGAGGAAAGGGAGTTACCAACGTTGATTAGAAAGCCTCAATCAACAGTCCATATTGACCTCTGCAAGATTATAAAGGGCAGCTACAACTGCTGCTTGAGCATCTTCTCCAGGAAAACTCATAAGATCAACTAAGCGCTTATACACCTGCTAATATATGAACCATATATTAGCCATTGGAAACCAAAATCTGGAGGAAGAAAATCTCCAATGAGGCGATAGCTTAACCAAGTCAACCTGATGTTCAAAAGGAAGAACAAATGGTTCATTATCTGGATTGACAATCAGTCTTCCAACCAACTCCACAGCAACACAGTGCCAAGATTTAACTGGTGACTCTAGCATGCCCATAATTTCCTTAAGAACCCTCTTCTCACTGTTAAGTTTGTACACCATGTAAACAAATATCAACACAGGTTCATCTTCTAAACCTTTTGCCCAATTCAAATGTTAACTAAACAAAGAGTTAATCACTAACATCATGCAATGCCATTCACCTTCTCCATAATGAAACTTTGAGAACTGAATTTTTCATGACTATATAGAACATTCAACCGAGGGCTGAACATTGACATTTGGGACCATGTAAAAATATCAAAAGCTAAGGGGTAGTTACCTACGTTATGGGAGCATGTGATGGCTTTGAAGAACTGAATATTCGCAGATTCAGAAAGGGTGCCAGGTTGGCAATTGTCTCGATTGCATTTGTAACATGTTTCTCATCCTTAGTATCATAGTCTTCCATTCACTAAATAATTGTTTCAAGGCAATGACGATGTTGAGCCATTACTGTCTCATTATATGGCATAAAAGAAAAATTGCATATAACATTTGAAGCAACAAAAACACATTGTTGTCTCTCTGCTCGACCCTCTTCATCAAGGTTGAACAATCCCTCTTCATCATACCACCAATCAGAACCCCTACTTTTAGTACCATTTCCTGTGTCCTCTGAATTCAAAGCATCAGATACTGACCTAATTCGAGAAAGTGGATCATTTGGGCTTGTTATTTCATATTCAAAGCCAAAACCCGTGAAGACACAATTTTCTCGCAAAACCCTGGGCCTGGTAATTTTTGCAACCTCCCTTGGGTGTGCAATATCATGCCAATCATCAACCTGGAAATGAAATAATATATATGATTGAATGGAGCACCCAATATACAAAATACTGATTAGTAACTCCTGATATAGAAAAAAATTAAAAAAAAGGCATGTTTATGCTGGAAGCATTGAATGAGCATTCTACCAACTTATGCAGGAAACTAAACACAAGAAA
>JZKD02S1590582.1:620154-661884 GCA_000966675.3 Picea glauca | reverse complement strand
TGGTGGTGGAATTTAATGTTTTCCCCTCCAAAAAAAAAAGAAAAAAAAGAGAGAAATGTATATATATGAATATTCATTATTACGTAACTAAACCACAGTTGTTTTAAAAAAAAATTTTAAAAATGTGTTGAACAGGATAATAGTAATTAAAGGATTTCTCAAACAATTGATTGGTTTGTTGTCTTTTATAAAAGACTAGTCTTGCTGACTGGATTGGATGCATACATAAATTACTAAAGGATAGTAGTTTTGATTATTAGTACATGCACGAGACTTGTATGTACTAGCTACACATGCATTTCTTGTACATATACACCAGTATGTATGAGTTTCCTTGACTTACTTACTGATAATGTCGGTTACTTGTTATGAATGTGTGAACCATGTTTCTTTTCCTTTGTACCATAAGATACCTTAACTTCGGGTAATGGTTGCAATTTGATTAATTAATTGATTAATTAATTACATGTTACATTCATTGACATGGGTATTAAATTAATAGGAATAATAAATTATAAGTTAATTTGTTAAATACTTACGTACACGGGAAGGGATAAGACATTGAATATAAAGGGATAAGAAATTAATTATGAGGGGATAAGATAATAAATGGGTGGGTAAGGAAGTAAATGCATGAGGCCGTGAAGGACGGATATGGAGGTGGAGGAGGTTTACGAAGGGATTATCATTCGACGAGATATTTTGGGGATGCATTTTTGGGGCTCTCTTGGATTTGCAGAGAGGAGTTGAGTTTGGGAGTGGGAAGGTTTAGTACAAGGGCACTGGTTTGCTGGAGGTTTTTGGCACGGGGGCTAGGATATCCATATGATATCCTGGAGCTAGGTAGTTGTCCTAGTTGGCAGGGAGGATAGTAGGTTTGGGCATTGTTGGTCAGTGCATCAGGTAGTAGGAAGGCAACAACAAGGCAACAATGCGAATTAGCATCAGAACTAGGTAAATTGTTTGTGAATTGGCTAAGTTAATTTTATGTTGTAGTTAAATGTTAAATGTTAAATTCTGCTGAAATTTATATGCTTATTTGAAGTTAATGAATTATTTACACACTCAGAAATTTGAAATTCAATGTTAGAAATGTTAGGCATAATTGTAAGGATTTTTACTAGGCTTGTTGATATTTTTCTTACTGGCCACTACATATAACCTATGGTAAATCCTCATAATTTTATATTTCTAAATATTGTACAACAAACTGTGAATTGTATTCAAATTATAGATAGGGAAAAAGTAGTTGAAATGAAGAGATGTAATTACATTCTTTATAGTTACATAATTTGAAATGCTCTCTTATTCTATGAAGGAGAGCTCCACATAAGAGAGGAGGAAGTTTGGTGTATGTAATATTGATGATGTTATCATCTCATGAAATAAAGGGCATAAGGTATTTTTCAGACCATAAATGTGTTCATTTGTGTATGAGACTATTCTACATATCCAATTGGTTTTTAAGTTTCCTGAGTAATATTTCATATGAACTAATTTTGTGTTTGTCATTTGAGAAACTTAATAATTTATGGTTTCTTATCGATGCAGTGATGGCATTGCAGTTTTAATTTATAACTATTTATGATTTATATCTATTGAATTATTTTTTTCACATATTGTTTTTTGTCATGAACTATTTATGTAATCAGTAACGTGTCTATATTTTAAAAAATCTTTTGATTAAGATAGGTTGGATATAGTTAAATTACATATCTTTTAAATTTTTCTTAATTAGTTAGATTTACATTTAGCAAGAATTCTTTGGAGGAAAATTTGTCCTAATTTTTAATCTAACACCTTTGGTGGAAACCAAGCCCACATATTGGTCATAATTTACCATACCAAATAAGAGCGACTCTAATTGGACTCGACATCAAGAATTTTCCCTTTACCTGATTAACATGCCATTTGGACCCGTCAACAAGTGTGAGGGATGAATATGTGTATATCCTCACCCCCCATTCTTGTGGGTGAGGGTAGCAATGCCAAGTGCGTAAATGATTCATGGAAAGAGGACGATGAGTGAAGGTGTGAATGTCCACCCCTCACAAGAATGTATGGAAGGGTAAATATGTGTATCCCTCCCATATATAAATAATCATGATTATTTTTTTTATGTTTTATGGTGAAATATGTTATGAGTGATTGTTATATATTTATTAAACTAATGCTGGCATTATATATGATACTTACATGATTAATAATAAGACTTAATAATTTTTTATGAAAATTTGTTGTATAATTGCCTTGTCTAAGTTGAGATTTCATTTCACATCAATACTTCTTACAATGAAATCTCAACATAGACAAAACCAATTTACAACAATTTTATAACAAAATTTAATAAGTCTCACTATCACCTAGGAAATTAGTTGTCAACTAAATTATTAAATAATTTAGTCTACAAAAGGTTTTTCATATTCCATTTCCGATTAATACTTCTTAACATAAAAATCAAAATGGGAAAAATGGGTACTAATGTAATCTACAACTATTTATATTCAAGAATGAGAGTCAGACTCATTGGATTGTGTTAAAAATATTAATACTTCTTAACATAAAAATCAAAATGGGAAAACTGGGTACTAATGTAATCTACAACTATTTATATTCGAGAATGAGAGTACTCATTGGATTTTGTTAATTTTTTTTTGTATAGTATCATTTCTTATGTTGAGATTTAATTTAAGATGATTAATTCTCAACATCTTCATCCCTTGATGTTTCTAAGAAAAAATATACCATTCTCTTAAAAAAGGAATAGTTACCCACTTTTGTTGGCCATCTTGGATTGTACTATAAAAACAATAATGCAAATGCATAATAATAAAGTGGACAACTAATTATGTACCATTTGGCCATCTTGGATTGTAATATAAGAAACAACGCAAATGAGTAATAATAAAGTGGACGACTAATTATGTACCAGACTCAAAGGGATGACATTGATACTTATTGGATTTTTTTGATTTTTTTCTTTTATAATAGTTTTTTTATGTTAAAATTTAGTTTATAATTAGCATCTTTTTCCTTAGAAATGCTTCAATATTTTTGTTAGCTATTTGTCTTGTACAATAAAAATAAGTCAAAGATATAATAATGAAGGCAACAACTAATTGTTTATATTAGGTTCAAGTGGTTAAAAGTGAGACTTATTACATTTTGTTGTATAATGATTTTGTCTACGATATTATGACATAAATAAAGAAGTAGGTAAAGGAAGTAGTTGAAGTTGAGAAATTAGATTGAAAATTTTGGAAGATGGAAAAGAAAAGAATCAAGTACTAATGTAGCAAAGGGGATTTGATTTCTCTATTCTCCCATAAACCCCGGTACCCCTATCGGTTTAATATCACCAAGTTTCACCTACTCCTCGTTACAACTAAAATACTTTGATGATGTTGTGGTGTCATTAGTAACTTATTGTTTTAGCAGTTCTAAAAAATGAATAATCGAAAGATCAACTAAAATGAATAAAATAGAAGGAGCTCCTAGACAGGAGACACCAAGATGATCTATTGTGTGGAACCTGACCAAAACTTACCCCTAAAAAGAAGCACACGAGACATTATATGCATTAATTTCATTTGTGGGATCCAATACTCTTACTGTGAATGAGCTCAATGATTTGTTGGAATCCTACAAAGTAAAAGTACCAACCGTTGAAAAATAGATGCAACAACGAAAGGTTCAATTAGAAAATGAATTCCATAACCTAGAATACTATAAGGATCAGCTTCATAAGGATGAAACAGACAATCTCAAATAGTTTGCATGGACAACAAATGAAAAAAATGATAAAAAAACATCAAGAAAAATAAAGTCTCTCTGAGAAAAAAAAACAAAAGATCATGGAACTATGAAGTAGACTACAGAGGATTGACGATGATTTGGAAGAAAGAGACAAAGAAATACATGCATTATCAACAACAAATCAAGAGGCCACTCTTTCCACTGAAAACCTAAGAGAATGTCAAAGGATCTTATTTGATGATCTGAATGAGGTCTAGAATTTATATGAAGACATAAGTAGGTTATCTGACCAATTAGATAAGAAAAAGATTGAGTATAATGTTACTCAACATGTGTTTGACAAGGTTGTATATTGGTAAGGATTACACAAAGAAAACATTGTAGACTTGTTCATATTTACAAAAATAGAATAGGGGAAACTAAGGTATTATTAAATAGTTTGAGTTTAACGTTTGAAGACATCCAACATACCATAGAAAGTACCATCAAGGCCTGTTACATACTATGGAATTATTTTGATGAACTATTATATAATTTTGGGGTACCTATAATGCATGAGCTATATAAGGAAGTCCCTGGAAATCTAAGAATGGTGGAGGTGGAGAAAAATAGAGAGAAAGAAAGTAGGATATTGACCAATTCAACGAGTTCAGAAAATATGCGCTGGATGAATACTTGATACAACTATTCAAGATGGCCACTACAACAGATTCTTCTATTAAAATAATTCAAATAGAGTTGAAACAAGAAGTTGTTGATAGACTATACGATGGGGAACTACAAATATAAAAGATGAATTTGAACATAATTGAAGAGATAATCAAGGCATGTGACTCATGGAGAGACTACAAGGAAAATATAGCCTACGATAAATACTCATAATTTTATATTTCCAAGTATTGTACAATGAATTTTGAATTATATTCAATTTATAGATAAGGAAAAAGTAGTTGAAATGAAGATATGTAACTTCATTCTCGGCAATAACATAATTTGAAAAGTCTCTCTTATAATATAAAAGAGAGCTCCACATAAGAGATAATGAAGGTTTCTCGATGTAATATTGATGATATTATTATCTCATGAAATAAAGAGTAGAAGGAATTTTGGCGACCACAAATGTGCTCATTTTTGTATGAAACTATTCTTCATATCAAATTGGTTTTTACTTTTCTTGAGTAATATAGCATATGAACTATTTATGTGTTTGTAATTTGTGCAACTTAATCATTTGTGATTTCTTATGGATGCAGTGATGGTGTTTCAGTTGTAATCTATAACTATTTATGATTTATATCTATTGCGTTATTGATTTCACATATTGTTTTTTGTCATCGACTATTTCTTTAATGAGTAATATCATCTACTAATTTGTCTACATTTTAAAAAATATCATGACTAGGATAGGTTAGATAAAGTTAAATTACATTCTTTTTAAATTCTTTTAAATTAGTTAGTTTTACATTTAGAAATAATTGTTTGGAGAACAATTCATGTTCCTTCTTTGTAATCTAAATCCTTAAGTGGCAACCAAGCCCACATATTGGTCAGAATTTACCATACCAAATGATAGTGAGTATAAATGCGACTCAACATCGATCATTTTCCATTTACTTGATTGACATGCCATTTGGACCTGTCAACAAGTGGGAGAGATGAATATGTACAGATCCTCACCACCCATTCATGGGGTGAGGGTAGCAATTGCAAGTGTGTAAATGATTCATGGAATCTGGATGATGATTGAAGGTGTTCATGTGCATCCCTCATGAGGATGTATGGAAGGGTAAATATGTGTATTTCTCCCATCTATAAATAATCATGGCTATTTTTTATGTTTTGTGGTGAAATAGGTTATGAGTGAGTTTTTAGATATTTATTAAACTAATGGTGACATTATATATGATACTTGCATGGTTAACAATAAGACTTAATTGATTTTTATGAAAATTTGTTGTATAGTTGCCTTGTCTTGGGTAAGATTTCATTTCACATTAATACTTCTTACAATGAAATTTCAACATAAAAAAAACTAATATACACAAATTTTCAACAAGATCGAATAAGTCTCACTATCTCACTATCACCTAGGAAATTAGTTGTCAACTAAATTATAACAATTAATTATTAAGTAATTTAGTGGACAAAGATTTCATTTCTAATTAATACTTCTTAACATAAAAATAAAAATGGGGAAAAATGGTACTAATATAATCTACAACTAATTGTATATGAGAATCGAGTGGTTGAGAGTGGGACTCATTGGATTTTGTTAAAAATTTGGTGTATAGTGGCGTTGCTTATGTTGAGATTTAATTTAGGATGATTAATTCTGAACATCTTCATCACTTTAATGTTTCTATGGAAAAAAACCATTGTTCTCTTTAAAAAAGAATAGTTATCCACTTGTGTTGGCCATGATAGTTTGTACTATACAAAATAAGGGAACTGAGTAATAATAAAGTGGACAACTAATTATGTACCAGAATCAAAGTGATGACAACTATACTTATTGGATTTTGTTGAATTGTTTTTTTTTGTATAATAAGCTTGTTTATGTTGAGATTTAGTTTATACTTCTTAGCATATTTTCCCTGGAGATGCTTCGGTATTTGTGTTGGCTATTTGGCTTGTAAGATAAAAATAGGACAAATAGATAATAATGAAGTGGACAACCAATTATTTAGATTATGTTCAAGTGGTTAAAAGCGACACTTATTACATTTCTTTTTGTATAATGACATTTCCTATGATATTATATTGCCTAAGATAAATACTCATGATTTTATATTTCTAAATATTGTACAACAAATTATGAATTGTGTTCAAATTATAGATCAAGAAAAAGTACTTGAAATGAAGATATGCAAATGCATTTTTGACAGCTACATAATTTGAAGAGTTTTTATTATTCTATAAAATAGAGCTCCACATAAGAGAGGCGGAAGTTTTCTCGATGTAATATTGATGATATTATTATCTCATGATATAAAGAATAGAAGGAATTTTAGCGACCATAAAAGTGGTCATTTGTGTATGAGACTATTCTACATATCGAATTGGTTTTTAAGTTTCTTGAGTAATATTTGATACAAACTATTTTTGTGTTTGTCATTTGAGCAACTTAATAATTTGTGGTTTCTTATGGATGCAGTGACAGTGTTGAAGTTGCAATGTATAAGTTTTTATGATTTATATCTATTTCATTATTGATTTCACATATTTTTGTTTATCATGAAATATTTATGTAACCAATAATATCATCTAATAATGTGTCTATATTTTAAGAATTATTTGGAGGACAATTTGTTGCACTTATTTGTAATCTAAATCCTTAATTGGTGACCAATCCCACATACTGGTCATAATTTACCATACCAAATGAGAGTGAGTTTAAATGAGACTTGACATCGAGCATTTTCCCTTTACCTCATTGACATGGGATTTGGACCCGTCAAAAAGTGGAAGGGATCAATATGTACAAATCCTCACCCCCCATTCTTGTGGTCGAGGGTAGCAATTGCAAGTGTGTAAATGATTCATGGAAAGAGGATGATGAGTGAATATATGCATGTGTGCCCCTCACAGGAACGTATGGAAGGGTAAATATGTGTATCCCTCCCATCTATAAATAATCATGGTTATTTTTTTTACGCTTTGTGATGAAATGGTTTATGAGTGGTTGTTTACATATTTATTAAACTAATAGTAACATTATATACGGAAATTACATGCTTAATAATAATATTTAATGGATTTTTATGAAAATTTGTTGTATAGTAGCCTTCTTTAGGTTGAGATTTCATTTCCCATTAATACTTCTTACGATGAAATTTCAAAATAGACAAAACTAATATACAACAACTTTTCAACTAAATCTAGTAAATCTCACTATCACCTAAAAAATTAGTTGTCAACTAAATTATTACAACTAATTATTAAATAATATAGTGGACAAAAAGTTGTTGAGATTCCATTTCAAATTAATACTTCTTAACACAAATATAAAAAAAGAAAGGAAAAAAGATTAATACTTCTTAACATTAAAAAAAGAAAAAGAAAAATGGATACCAATATAATATACAACTAATTATATATGAGAATCAAGTGGCTGACAGTGGGAATCATTGGAAAATTGTTTTATAGTGGCCTTTCTTATGTTCAGATTTAATTTAAGATGATTAATTGTCAACATATTCATTCCTTTAATGTTTCTAAGGGAAAAAAACACCATTCTATTAAAAAAACAATGAATTCTATTAAAAACAATGAATAATTACCCACTTTTGTTGGTCATCTTGGCTTGTACTATATAAAATAACATAAATGAGTAATAATACTTAAAAGAGCTACACTGATACTATTACATCCCACTTTGCCACACTCAACGAACTTATTCTTTGAGGACACTTGCTTGCAAGTGATTGGGATTATTATGCTATTAAAACTTTTGATTTTAATTGTGAGGCGCTATGGGTTGATGGCATATTGTTTTACTATGTTGACATAGAAAGGTGCTATTGACTCATCTTTATAGAGTGTGCAATATTTTGGAACTCGAGGATGTAGAGGCATCGATGGGACCCCTTGAACTCCAGATCGAGTCAGGGAGTGTACCATTGGGGTTTGATTGTATTACTGTGGTATTAGTGCATCTGATTAGATGACATGATATGGATATATTCTGACATGATTTGTTGATGATGTAGGATGACAATATATTTCCGACTAGAATCACATATGGAGTAAAGGGGTCACGCATGAATACCAAAGATGTTGAGGGAGAGGTGCGGACAACAGCCCTGCCACATCCTACTAGCACTGCCATCATGGCTCGAACTGTAGGTTAATGTTTACCTAGTTCGACATGACCCACGATATCATGAGGGAAGACTACGACAGTCACTCATGATGATTCTAAGGGGCACGCAATAAGGCGGGGGCCTTATTCCTTACAGGATCTTAGAATCCCACAAGTTCACCTGGCAGAGTATTGACTCTAGGGTTTTTTTAATGTCTACCAAGTCAGTCAAGAGGTG
The DNA here is from genome assembly GCA_000966675.3 of Picea glauca. NCBI lineage: Eukaryota > Viridiplantae > Streptophyta > Pinopsida > Pinales > Pinaceae > Picea > Picea glauca. Next base: position 653,089 of record JZKD02S1590582.1, on the reverse strand, counting down.
AGTGGCACCCTTGGAGCACGTACTACATCCTGAAGGGCACGTCGCGCAAGGGAAATAGATTGAGACGAGTGGCACCCTTGGAGGACCTAGTGCGTCCTGAAGGGCACATCGCGCAAGGAAAACAAATTGAGGTGAGTGGCACCCTTGGAGCACCAAGTGCATCCTGAAGGGCACGTCGTGTTGTTGATGATAGATGAATGAACCTAGATGGCCTTAGGATGATCAATGTGATAAAAATTAATAAAAAACATTTTCCCTAATAAAATTTCGCCCATCACAAACATTTAAGGTTCAAGTCAAAAATATGCTAGTGGTAAAATTTTATCTCTCTATAAATAATAATAATAATAATAATAATAATAATAATAATAAAAACAACAACATAAATAATAATTATGATCTTCGTTAAATCTTGTAACACGAAGGGAGTAAGAAATTAATTATTTCATAAAAAAGAAATCTGTTGGATTAAAATTTAAAAAGGGAATTAACCATTTTATTATTTTATGATAATTTAAAATATATTAATTTAATGAGAAAAGGGAAAAAGGGGGTTAATTTCTACACCTGCCTTTCTGAGTTCTAAAAAAAAGGGGAAATAGGGAAAAATCTAAAATATTGAGAAACTATGAAAAGAGGGAAACAAAGAAAGAAAAAAAAAAGAAACAAAAGGGAAAAAGATGAAAGTCAAACTAAGTAAAGTATCTACCATTTAAGAGCTTTCTAATTTAAACTGAACTAGCAAACTAATAGTGGAGAAAATCATTAAAACCTGTAAGAGAATTTGGGGACACTTAGGAGATATTCTAGGAGTAACTCTAGGTGGGTGAGGGAAATAGAGATAATTAATTAATTAAAGAAATTAATTTAGGGAGGAATGAAGGGGATGGGTGACACTTGTACGGGGAGGAATTTTTAGGAATTAAATTTTAAAAACTTAATTAAACGAGATTTTGGGAAAGTAAGTAACCGCAAAATTCTATATAATGAAGGGATGAGATGAAGGTTGGATCTCTTCTGTTTGCATAACATTACGCTGCAGAAATATCCACTTGATTGTCTTAACTTGTGGGAGTTGGGATACCCAACTCAGTGAGGAGTGGTAGCTCGGCCTTGTGAGGCGAGCTGAGAGCTAGTCTAAATCTTTGGATAGTGAGTGTGTGGCCCCTTTGTGGCTCAGGGGGATAAGGGGGAAGAAGAGTACTGCTAGCATTGGCTGGAAGGTACCGGTGAAGTCTCGTTGGTCGGCAAGCGAGATTTGCACAGAGCGCGTGGACGTCACTAGTAGCAGGCAATCAGGCAACAATACTCTCTGTTCATTTTGTATAGTAGATGCTATAGGTTTTATTCTTAGATCTACATGTTGATTAGGTAAGTAGATTGATTGTTTAGATTTATGACTGAAACTTTTCTTAGCTTAGCTCGACAACTGTTGACTCCCATGGCCTTCATTTTCCCCACACGTCTGACCACATTGCTATGTTGATTGTGACCTTCATGGTCATTTAGCCCTCGTCCGTAGCTCATCAGTCCTCGCCTGAGCAGTCGACTAGGATTCAGATCTACGGTCGTCTCCTTAGTGTTAAAAGACCTATGGATCTCAACGCCCTGCTTTTTTGTGCGAGGATGATGAGTGAAGGATGAATCTGTTAGTTGGTTATCCTTGATGTTTTGTCCCTGGCTGATTGTTGATTCTGCCATTTGGCAATGACCTCTATGTATGGATTATCTAGTGTCCTTGTTGGTTTTCTCTATGCCTTGATTAATAGAACCCCTGCAATCATTCCATGACCTTTCCCACTAGAGCCTTGTGTTCTCTTACTATTCTGCACTGTATTGGGGTTATATCAATGGAAGCACGAATTAATTCCCTGTTTGCAAATTTTTGGGTATTCTGACAATGGAAAAACGCAATAGTTTCATGTCTGCATTTTTTTATTATTATTTTATATTATGGCAATGAAAAAAAAAGAATCGATTTCAGGTCTACATTTTTATAATGGTATCCTGGAAATGGAAAAACATTTTTATTTGATTTCCTATATTCTTTTATAATTGTGTCTGGGAAATGAAAAACGTTTTTGTATTCCTGTCTGCGTGGTATTGGTATCCTGGCAATGGACAATGAATTTATTTCCATATCTGTGTTTTGTCAGCGTTTTTCCCTTTTAAATGATGATGGAAACATGGAGTTCCTTCTGGTGCATTTTGGGCATTTCATTCTACATATTTTAAATACAAATAGCCATGAATGTCCTCCTGGTGTGTCCCTGTGCATGTTTTTCCCTTTTAAATTCAGACTGTGATTCCTGTTTAAATGCTCACGTTTTTTCAATCCAAAACATGACTGTGATTGTTGTTTAAATGCCTACGATATTTGACTTTAAAATGTGAAGAGATGATTGTTAAATTACCCACGTTTTTGGTTTTAAAGATTAACATAGACTGTTGTTTAAATGCTCATGATTTTTGCATCCAAAACATGACTGTCATTGTTGTTTAAATGCCCATGATATTTTCCTTTAAAATGTGAAGAGATGGTTGTTAAATTACCCACATTTTTGGTTTTAAAGATTGACATAGACTATTGTTTAAATGCTCACGATTTTTCATCCAAAACATGACTGTGATTGTTATTTAAACACTCATGATATTTTCCTTTAAGATGTGAAGAGATTGTTGTTAAATTACCCATGTTTTTTATTTTAAATATGGAAATAGACTATTGTTTAAATGCCCACGAAGTCGCCTTAAAAACTGCTAATTGTTTTTCTGTGAATGACCATGGTTGGAATTTAAAAACGGACTTTGTAGACCAATGGTTTCAACTTGTTTCAGAGTGTTTTATCACTAAGTTTACACCATGATTTACAATTGAATTCATGGTGTATTCATCACTGAATCCAAGCGATTTATCATTGACTACAACTCGTTTTTATCTCTGAGTTTATAGTATTCATACCATGGAGTTAAAGTGGTTCTGTCACTAAATTCGGCATGTTTTCATCACTAAGTTTACACTATGTTTTACCTCTGAATCTACAATGTATTATTCACTAAATCCAAGCGATTCCATCACTGATTACAACATGTTTTTATCTCTGAGTTTTTACTATGTATACCACTGAGTTTGTTGTTAAATGACCACGACTTGCCTTAATCATTGATTGAGTTGTTGTTGACTGACCATGAGTTGGTCCTTTTGTAGTTTGTTTGTCCCTTTTATCCTCCTTCACATTGAACACATACCCTATGTTCTCACTGCAAAGCTTTAATTACCACAACAATGTTATTGGCCATGTTGATTATCATGTTAATTGCAATATGAAATACTATATTTTTTCCTTATTAATTGCCAGAACAATTGCTACAACAATGTCAATGGTCAGTAGATTCCTTCTATTGATTAAATGCCACAGCGAGTTAAATAGTTAACAGTTATATAAATCGCCTAGTCATTGCGCTATGAATGGTTATGCTAACAATCATGCAAATTGCCTTGTTAATGTTATATTAATTTTATGTTAACTAGAATGTTAAATGTCTTGTTATTTCTATATTACTTATCATTAAAAGAATCATGTAAACTATCTTGTTAATGCCATATTAATTGTCACATAACTACTATGGTAATCACATTGTTAAATTTCTACAACAATGTTAATAGTTAGCAATTTCTTCTCTATGATAGTAGACCACTAGCATTGTTAGTTCGATCATTATAGCTAGACTAAATGTTGAGGTTTAACTGTTCATAAGTGCTAATGGTAGCATTTGAATTTAAGAATGTTAATGTGGTTATTCAAGTTTATGGCTAGTTGGGTGGGGATTCAGATTAATATAGAATTGTCCATTTAGGTTGTAATAAATATTAAAACTAGTATGGTGAGTAAAGACTAGATTGCAAATTTTAGACTTGCTAAATTAGATATGTAATTGATGTTAGTTGGATTTATAGATATCACCTAATTGGTAACTCAGACTCGCTAAATTGAGTCGTAATTCATGTTAAGTTCGGTTGGTAACTCGTTGACTAATGGTATTTAGACTGGTTAATTGATCTGTAATTAACGCCAATTTAAATCATAGATATTGACCATTTAGCCTTTACTAATGGTTGGGTTGTTGACAAAGTCATTTTTAGGTTGCGCTTTCTCGTTGAGGGTGTTGTTGCTCATTTTAATTAATGTTTGTATTTGGTTTTGTAAACATTTAATGTGCTTGGCTTTCTCACTGTAAGGGTTCTAGTTACTTGTGTAATTAATTTTGGGTGCATGGGGTTGTTAGGATGATTGTCCTTAGCTTTGTATGCTTGGTCTGCTTGTGTCGGGAGGGATGTAGACAACTTCTTGTTCCTCAGAACAGTTGCTAGCCTTGAGACCTTAAATGGTAAAAATCGATGGGAACCTGGGCTTGAGCATTGTTTATGTGTCCTGGAGGTCCTAAACATTGCAGGGTAGGATAGGCGGGTAGTCATTCTTATTCTTCATCGGTTGAATGTCATACATTGCTTCCAGGTGCTTGATGTGATTTTATGTTAGGTCGTTATGTTGTTGTTGCATATGTTGCATGCGCCGTGTTCATCATCATGTTGCAATGTTGAGTATAATGTCATTATTACCTTCCTACACACACACAAAAAAACAATTAAGGTTGCTTTTACTAGTTGTACATCGTAGGAGTCATATTGGATGGGTATGTTATATGTGGTATCATAGCGGGTTCAACCCGTGACTTGGGATCGCTACGTCTTTCGTTGATATGATTTTATTATATTGTTGCTAATTGAGTTGACTTGTATTTCTGCAGGTAATCATGGTTAGAGGACGCCACGGAGGCAGACAACAGGGTACTAGGGGAGGAGGCACGACGCCTCTAGTAGCATCCACGCCTGAGGGGTCTAACCCCGAGGGAGATGAATAGGTTTTCGGACAGGAGCATATAACAGTTGGTGATGTGGTCGGAATGATGAGATCTTTTCAGTGCATGTTTGAGGCACTAATCAACCATTTGGATAGAGATAAGGCTAGGGTGTCAGCATCCCCTGAGGGTCCATGATGTGCTCTGGTCGGTATTGGTAGCATTCACCATGAACTTGGGAAGGTCAAATTTCCTGAGTTCTCTGGTGCCCCAGACAATGTAACCACCGAGGCATGGTTGGAGAATATGGTGGTGTGCTTTGAACTTCGTGATTATACCTCCAACATGAAGGTTCACATGGTAGTATTTCAACTGAAGGGGAGCTCTTTTCTATGGTGGAAGATGCTCCTACCGTTGTTGAACATGGTCGTCGAAGACGTTTCATGGGAACTATTCGAGGAACGGTTCCGAGAAAGGTACCTATTAGAGGAATTCATTGAGCGTTAGCTCAATGAGTTCAACGCCATAAGACAGGGTGGTCATACGGTGCCCAAGTACGAGGCCCATTTTATGGAGCTGCTCCGGTATGCTCTGCACCTTAACACTAAGAAACTTAAGGTCAATAGGTTCATGTTCGACATTAACGACAACATACGTGAAAAGGTTAGGATTTTGATGCCTCAAAACTTGCATGATGTCATCTAGAAGGACCTCATAGCAGAGGAGGAGCTTCTCAGTGGGGGCTAGACCAAGACTCTAGCGAGACCAGCAAGGCATGTCTCATCTGGAGTACAGAAGCATCAGACACCAGCTAGACATACACTGGGATATCGTGGTTTCCAGAGGGGATCCACTTTCACTACACCTTGGTGACCGACGCCTTAGTAGCGAACACCTTATCAGGGAACACAACATCAATAGAAATGTCGACCACATCAGCAACATTTTAGGTATGTTCATCAAAACAAACAAATATTCGAGGCTGGTGGGCCATCATCTTCCACTTTGGGTACCAGGACTACTGTGCGAAAGAAGGGGTTTTGGACGTGTGGGGAGCTACACTACCAGTGTGACTTCCTGGTGGAGAGGACTAGAGCATCTGGATTAGTTGGATCCACTACAGTGGTAGATATGGGTAAGGCCCATCAGATTCATGCAGCGGTGAATAACCAGGCAGAGCTTCAGTCGACTATTCTCGAGATGACAGGTACTGTCGCTAACCAGACCCTTAGTATTTTCATATATCCCGGTGCTACCGAGAGTTTCATTTCTAGTGTAGCGCTAAAAAGGATTATGGTAAAGGAATTTGAACAAGATGAGTTTAGCTTCGTAGAGATTCCCTTGAGAGACAAACAAAAGGTTGGAGGAAAGGTTACGGGTTGTTTCCTTAACCTGGGAGAGTTTGTCACAAGGGTCAATCTGTATGTCGCAATCCTAGGATCTTATCATATCGTGATTGGTATGGACTGGCTGGAATCGCATGAGTCGATACTCAACTGTATGATGAAACGATTGAGCTTGGTCGATGATGATGGAAAAAGATGTGTGATTGTAGGATGGAACCAGGGAGTTTCCCTGAGGTTCATCTCTTCCTTGCAGCTATGGAAGAGCATGTGCAAGGGGTGAAAGCTTTATGTGATCCTTGTGTTAAACGAGAAGGGATTAGCAGAAGGTTTAGAACACCTTCCGGTGGTGAGAGAGTTTGTGGACGTATTTTCAAAGGAGTTACATGGGATGCTACCATAGAGGGAATTGGAGTTTACTATAGACCTAAAAATGGGAACTGAACTGATAGCGAGAACACCTTATCATATGTCAACCCCAGAATTACAAGAGTTAAGAATGCAACTGAAGGAGTTGATGGACCTGGGACTGATACATCCTAGTGTGTCACCGTGGGGTGCACCTGTTATTTTCATACGAAAGAAGGACGGGTCATGGAGGCTCTGCATTGACTACCATCAATTGAACAAGGCCACAATCAAGAATCAATATTCGTTGCTGAGGATTGATGATTTGTTCAATCAAATGAAGGGTGTGACAGTGTTCTCAAAGATTGATTTGTGATCAAGGCATCACCAGTTATGGATTAAGAAAGATGACGTCCCTAAGACCACCTTTAAGACAAGGTTTGTACATTACGATTTTACTGTTTTACCGTTTGGACTGACAAACTCCCCAAGGGTATTTATGGGTTTGATGAATAGGGTGTTCCACGAGTACTTGGACAAGTTCGTCCAAGTATTCATTGACAATATTTTGATCTACTCTCGAACAACGAAGGAGCATGACGAGCACCTGTGCTTAGTACTACAATGTCTGCGAGAGCACAAACTATATGGGAAGTTGTCCAAATACTCTTTTTATCAATCAAAGATTCACTACTTAGGGCATGTCATCTTCGGCGAAGGCATCGTCATGGATCTAGCCAAGGTCGAGGCTATTATGGAATGGCCTACGCTGAGGAATGTATCAGAGGTGTGTAGCTTCATTGGTTTAGCAGGATACTATCGATGATTCATCGAGGGATTTTCAAATATAGAAAATATGATCATGGAATTGCAGAAGAAAAACAAGAAGTTTGTTTGGATCGAGAAATGCGTGATAGCATTTCGGAGGCTCAAGGAGTTGTTGACAACAACACTGATACTAAATGTCCATGACATGGATGCAGACTTCTTGGTATGCACTAATGCATCCAAGGAAGGCTTAGGCAAGGTCTTGATGCAAGACGGATGAGTGATCACTTACATTTCGAGGAAAGTGAGAAGGCATGAGGAGAACTACACAATGCATGATTTGGAGTTGTTAGACATTGTATATGCCTTGAAGGTTTGGAGAAACTAACTTGTTGGATGAAAATTTGAACTAAAGACTGACCATTATGGACTACAACACATCTTTACGCAAAACGACATGAATGCACGACAACGATGTTGGTTGAAATTGCTTAGCGAGTACGACTTCAAAATTACTTACATAAAAGGAACAGTGAACCGAGTGGAAGATGCATTGAGTCAGAGACCATGCATTTTTTCAGTGCTGCCTCTTCAGACAAATCTATGTGAAAAGATTCTAAATTTACAGTGTGACTATGACTGGTACAAAGAGGTCGTGGGTTTTATCAGAAAAAACACAATGATGGTACCACGATTTGAAGGATTTTCATTTGATAGAGATTCTTTATTGAGGTTTAAAAATTGTATCTACGTACCACCGAATGAAGAGTTGAGGATTTTGATCCTAAGCAAGGCTCATAAAGAAGTTTACATGGCTCACCCAAGAGTTACGAATATGAGGGAAGACCTTAAACCCTTATTCCTCTGGAAGGGAATGAAGGCAGACATAGTCAACTATGTGGCCAGATGTCTAGAATGTCAGCAGGTAAAGGCTAAACATAGACACCCAACAGGATTACTACAACCACACACTATTCTAGAATCAAAATGGGAGGTTATTTCGATGGATTTTATTGTTGGATTTCCATTGACGGAAATGAGACATGAATCGATTTTCATAGTAGTAGACACTCTGATGAAGAGTGCTCACTTTATTCTGGTGCGTACGATGTATCAGGAACCTGACATAGCTAGAGTTTTCATCAGTGATATTGTGAGGCTGCATGGCGTGCCTAAGAGGATTATATCTAATCGAGGATCGATGTTTACTAGATGATTTTGGACGAGTTTCCAAGAGGCCTTGGGAACCCAACTTAGCTTTAGTACTACGTATCACCTGGAGACTGATGGGCAGACTGAACAAATGAACCAGACCTTGGAGGAAATGTTGCGCATGCACATGATGGACCAACAAAAGCATTGGGAAGAATTCTTGCCACTAGTGGAGTTCACTTACAACAATAGTTACCAGAGCACCATTAAGATGGAACCTTTCGAGTTTCTTTACGGGTGACCGTGTCAGATGCCTTTGAGTTGGGATCACCTTGAGGATAGGGTCCTGGTGGGACAAGAAGCAATCCAAGAAATGGAATAGAAAATGAAAACAATAAGAAAAATGATTGAAGAAGCACAGGATCGACAGAAGAGTTATGCCGATGTGCACCATGTCGATCGTAGTTACGAGGTCGGTAATCGAGACTTCTTGCGGTTTAAACCGCATAAGAGTTCGATAAAGTTTGGGAAGGGAGATAAACTCTTTCCTAGGTTCATGGGACCTTTCAAGATTGTGAAGAGAAAGGGGTTGTGGCCTATCGAATATCCTTGCCTAATTATTTGAGGCGTATGCACGATGTTTTTCATGTATCTATTTTGAGACACTATATTAGTGATCCTACACATGTTATTGACATGAGTTCCTTGTAGTTATCGTATGAGGGGGTGATCATGGCTGAGTTGATCCGCATCTTCGATCATCGCGTTCAACATCTACGACGTTGAATGATAGAGTAGGTCAAGGTCCAGTGGGACAATTATAGTCCGCTCTCGACGACCTGGGAGGACGCATATGATATGCACCAACAGTTTCCATTTTTGTTTGATAGATAGACATATGATACTATGATACACTTTATTTTGGCATATATACTGTGAAACTTTGGGATGAAGTTTAGACCAAGAGGGGGTGTATGTAACATCCCTCTCTGGCGCACTGAGTGAACTTATTCTTTGAAGACACTTTCTCGCAAGTGATCTGGATTATTATGCTATTAAAACTTTTGATTTTGATTATGAGGCATTATGGGTTTATGACATGATGTTTTACTACATTGACATAGAGAGGTTCTATTGATTTGGTTTTACTGAGTGTGCAAGATTTTGGACCTCAAGGATGTAGAGGCATCGATGGAACCCCTTGGACACCGGATCGAGTTAGGGAGTGTACCATTGGGGTTTAATTGTATTACTATGATATTAGTGCATCTGATTAGATGACATCATATGGATATATTCTGACATGATTTGTTGATGATGTAGGTTAACAATAGCTTGCCGACTAGACTCACATATGGAGTAAAGGGGTCACGCACGACTACCAAAGATGTTGAGGGAGAGGTGTGAACAGAAGCCCTGCCACAACCTCCTAGCACTCTCGTTGTGGCTCGAACTATAGGTTAACGTTTACCTAGTTCGAGAGGATCCAAAATGCCATGATGGTAGACTGTGACAGTCACTCACGATGATTCTAAGGGGCATGCAATAAGGTGTGGGCCTTATTCCTTAGAGGCCCTTAGTCTCCCAAAAGTTCACCTGGTGGAGTATTGACTCCAGGTTATTTTTTATGTCTACCAAGTTAGTGAAGAGGCTAGTGGCAACCTTGGAGCACGTACTACGTCCTGAAGGGCACGTTGCACAAGGAAAATAGAATGAGGCGAGTGGCACCCTTGGAGCACATAGTGCATCCTTAAGGGCACGTCGCGTAAGGGAAATGGATTGAGGTGAGTGGCACCCTTGGAGCACCTAGTGTGTCCTGAAGGGCATGTCATGTTGTTGATGATAAATGAATGGAACTAGATGGCCTTAGGATGATCAATGTGATAAAAATTTATAAAAAATATTTTCCCTAATAAAATGTCGCCCATCAGGAAAATTCAAGGTTCAAGTCTAAACTATGCTAGTGGTAAAATTTTATCTCTATATAAAAAAAATAATAATAATAAAAATAAAAATAAAAACAACATAAATAAAATTATGATCTTCATTAAATCTTGTAACACGAAGGGAGTAAGTAATTAATTGTTTCATAAAAAAAAAAAAATGGATTAAAATTTAAAAAGGGAATTAATCATTTTATTTTTTTATGATAAGTTAAAATATATTAATTTAATGAGAAAAGGGAAAAAGGGGGTTAATTTCCACACATTCCTTTTTGAGTTCTAAATAAAAGGGGAAATAGGGAAAAATCTAAAATATTAGGAAACAAGGAAAATAGGGAAACAAAAAAGGAAAAAAAAAAGAAACAAAAGGGAAAAAGAAGAAAGTCAAACTAAGTAAAGTATCTACCATTTAAGAGCTTTCTAATTTAAACTGAACTAGAAAATTAATAGTGGGAAAAATCATTAAAACTTGTAAGAGAATTTGGGGACACCTAGGAGCAATTCTAGGAGTAATTCTAGGTGGGTGAGGGAAATAAAGATAATTAGTTAATTAAAGAAATTAATTTTTGGAGGAATGAAGGGGATGGGTGACACTTGTACGGGGAGGAATTTTTAGGAATTAAATTTTAAAAACTTAATTAAACGAGATTTTAGGAAAGTAAGTAACCATGCAAATCTGTATAATGAAGGTTGGATCTCTTCTGTTTACGTAACGTTACGCTGCAGAAATATCCACTTGGCTGACTTAACTTGTGGGAGTTGGGATACCCATCTCGGTGAGGAGTGTTGGCTCGGCCTTATGAGGTGAGCTGAAAGCTATTCGAAATCTATGGATAGTGTTTGTGTGGCCCCATTGTGGCTCGACGGGATAAGTGGGAAGAAGAGTGCCCCTAGCATTGGCTAGGAGGTACCGGTGAAGTCTCGCCAGTCGGCAAGTAGGATTTGCACGGAGCACGCAGATGTCACTCATAGCGGGCGATCGAGCAATGATAATCTATCTTAATTTTTTATAGTAGATGTTGTAGGTTTTATTCTTGGATATGGATGTTGATTAGGTAAGTAGATTGATTGTTTAGATTGATGACTAAAACTTTTATTAGCCTAGCTTGATGATTGTTGACTCCAATGGCCTTTGTTTTCCCTGCATGTCTTGACCACCTTTTTGTGTTGATTGTGACCTTCGTGGTTGTTTAGACTTCATCCCTAGCTCATCAGTCCTTGCCTGAGCATTCGGTCAGGAGCCTGATCTACGGTCGTTTCCTTAGCGTTAAACGACCTATGGATCTCAATGCCCTTCTTTTCTGTGCGAGGATGATGAGCGAAGGATGAAACTGTTAGCCAACTACCCTTGATGTTTTGTCCCTAGATGATTGTTGATTCCGCCATATGGCAACGACCTCTACGCGTGGATTATATGGTGTCCTGGTTGGTTTTATCTATGCCTTGACTGATAGAACCTCTGTAATCATTCCATGACCTTTCCCACTAGATCCTTGCATTCTCTTACTGTTGTCTACACTGTATTGGGGTTATAGCAATGGAAGCATGGATTAATTCCCTGTCTACAATTTTTTGGGTATTCTGGCAATGGAAAAACGCAATGGTTTCATGTCTGCATTTTTTTTATTATTTTATATTCTGGCAATGAAAAAAAAAATAATTGATTTCAGGTCTACATTTTTATAATGGTATACTGGAAATGGAAAAACGTTTTTATTTGATTTCCTGTCTGCTTTTATAATTCTGTCCAAGAAATGAAAAATGTTTGTGTATTCCAGTCTGCATGGTATTGATATCCTAGCAATGGCAAATGAATTCATTTTAATGTCTGCATTTTGCCAACGTTTTTCCATTTTAAATGATGATGGAAACATGGAGTTCCTTCTGGTACATTTTGGGCACATCATTCTGCATATTTTAAATAAGGATAGCCATAAATGTCCTCCTGGTGTGTCCTTGTGCATGCTTTTCCCTTTTAAATTGAGACTGTGATTGTTGTTTAAATGCTCACGATTTTTCCATCCAAAACATGACTGTGATTGTTGTTTAAATGCCTACGATATTTTCCTTTAAAATGTGAAGATATAGCTGTTAAATTACCCACATTTTTTGTTTTAAAGATTGACATAGACTGTTGTTTAAATGCTCACAATTTTTCCATCCAAAACATGACTATGATTGTTGTTTAAATGCCCAGGATATTTTCCTTTAAAATGTGAAGAGATGGCTGTTAAATTACCCACGTTTTTGGTATTAAAGATGGACATAGACTGTTGTTTAAATGCTCACAATTTTTCCATCCAAAACGTGACTATGATTGTTGTTTAAATGCCCACGATATTTTCCTTTAAAATGTGAAGATATTGTTGTTAAATTACCCACGTTTTTTATTTTAAAGATTGACATAGACTGTTGTTTAAATGCCCACAAAGTCATCTTCAAAACTGGTGATTGTTTTGTTGTGAATGGCCACGGTTAGAATTTAAAAACGGAATGTGTAGACCAATGTTTTCATCTTGTTTCAGAGTGTTCTATCACTAAGTTTACACCACAATTTACAATTGAATTCATTGTGTATTCATCATTGAATCCAAGCAATTTGTCACTTATTACAACTCATTTTTATCTCTGAGTTTATAGTATTCATACCATAGAGTTAAAGCAGTCTTGTCACTGAATTCAACGTGTTTTCATCACTGAGTTTACACAATGTTTTACCACTGAATCTATGGTGTATTATTCATTGAATCCAAGCGATTCCATCACTGATTACAACATGTTTTTATCTCTGATTTTATACTATCTATACCACTGAGTTTGTTGTTAAATGACCACGACTTGCTTTAATCATTGATTGAGTTTTTGTTGACTGACCACGAGTTTGTCCTTCTACAGTTTGTTTGTCCCTTTTATCCTCCTTCACATTGAACGCATACCCAATGTTCTCACTGCCAAGCTTTAATTACCACAACAATGTTACTAGCCATGTTGATTATCATGTTAATTGCAATATGAAATACTATATTTTTGCCTTATTAATTTCCAGAACAATTGCTACATCAATGTTAATGGTCAACAAATTCCTTCTATTGATTAAATGCCACAACGAGTTAAATAGTTAACAGTTATATAAATTGTCTGGTCATTGCGCTATGAATGGTTATGTTAACAGTCATGCAAATTGCCTTGTTAATGTTATATTAATTGTATGTTAACTAGAATGTTAAATGTCTTGTTATTGCTATATTACTTATCATGAAAATAGTCATGCAAACTATCTTGTTAATGCCATATTAATTGTCATGTAACTACTATGGTAATCACCTTGTTAAATTGCTACAACAATGTTAATAGTTAGCAGTTCCTTCTATATGATAGTAGACTGCTAGCATTGTTAGTTCGATCATTATAGCTAGACTAAATGTTGAGGTTTAACTGTTCATAAGTTCTAATGGTAGCATTCAACTTTAAGAATTTTAATGTGGTTATTCAAGTTTATGGCTAGCTGGATGGGGATTCAGATTAATATAGAATTGTCCATTTAGGTTGTAATAAATATTAAAACTAGTATGGTGAGTAAAGACTAGATTGAAAATTTTAGACTTGCTAAATTAGATATGTAATTGATGTTAGTTGGATTTATAGATATCGCCTAATTGCTAACTCAGACTCGCTAAATTGATTCATAATTCATGTTAAGCTCGGTTGGTAACTCATTGACTAATGGGATTTAGACTGATTAATTGATCTATAATTAACGCCAATTTAAATCATAAATACTGACAATTTAGCCTTGACTAATGGTTGGGTTGTTGAAGAAGTCGTTTTTAACTTTCTCTTCCCATTGAGGGTGTTGTTGTTCATTTTAATTAATGTTTGTACTTGGTTTTGTAAACATTTAATGTTCTTGGCTTGCTCACTGTAAGGGTTCTAGTTACTTGTGTAATTAATTTTGGCTGTGTGGGGTTGTTAGGATGATTGTCCTTAGCTTAGTAGTCTTGCTCTGCTTGTGTCAGGCTGGATGTAGACACCTCCTTGTTCCTCAGAAGAGTCACTAGCCTTGAAGCGTTAAATGGTCAAAATCGATGGGAACCTAGGCTTGAGTGTTGCTTATGTGTCGTGGAGGTCCTAACCATTGCAGGGTAGGACGGGCGGGTAGTCATTCTTATTCTTCATTGGTTGAATGCCATACATTGCTTCTAGGTGCTTGATGTTCTTTTATGTTATGTCATTATGTTGTTGTTTTGTAAGTTACATGCATTATGTTCGTCGTCGTGTTGCGATGTTGAGTATAATGTCATTATTACCTTCCTACACACACACGGGCGCAAAAATTTAAGGGTGCCTTTACCGATTGTGCATCGTAGGAGTCGTACTGGATGGGGATGTTATAGATACTCATTGGATTTTGTTGAATTGTTTTTTATAATAAGCTTGTTTACGTTGAGATTTAGCTTATATTTTTTTTAGCATTTTTTGCTTTAGAGATGTTTTAGTATTTGTGTTGCTATTTAGTTTGAGATTTAGATTATATTTTTTTAGCAATTTTTGTTGTATTGATACTTTAGTATTTGTGTTGGCTATTTTACTCTTATAATAAAATAGGACAAATAAATAATAATAAAGTGGACAACTAATTGTCCCCGAGGTGTAGGACAGTCGGTGACAGAGTGTGTTGTTAAGCCATTCTGTGATGTTAAAGTCACCGGTTCGAAACCTGCGGGAACAAAAAATCCAACCATGTTAAGGGTTGGTGTGGCTCAGGCCAGGTGCGATCCCTGGGTGATTTTGATGGCTTAGATGCCCCTGAGTCACGGTTTCTCAAGCCACAGGTTAATCGCGTAGCCAACAGGTCCCGCACAAATTAACAAAAAAAACAAAAAAGTGGACAACTAATTATTTATATTAGGATCTAAGTTGTTAAAAGTGAGACATATTACATTTTGTTGTATAATGACCTTGTCTATGATATTTATTAAATTTTGTTAAAAAACAGTTGTAGATGGACTTTTAAATTTTTTTTGTTTCATATTAATATTTATTAAGAATGGAAAAAATCTAATGTTTACTTTAGTTATTTGTGGATATATTCACTTTTGTTTTGAATGTTTTATATTTTGATATTTAAGTTTATATAATAACAATAAAAATGAAAATTTGAATTGTGTTTATATATAATCTCATTTTATATATAAGTAAGAGTAATTTTTTTATTTTTATCATGTTTATATATAAAATTTTGTTTCTTCGAGATAAGTGATTAAAATTAAATTTGATGTAGTATCTACTTTCATGTATGAGATTAATGCTAAATAATATTAAAAAGTATATGACCCACTTTCTTATAAATACTATATAGGATGAAAGTTCCTTTTAGTATTGGAGTGAGACCTAAAAGTGTTTTTAATTGGTTAAGAGTTTGTCTGTCCAAGACACATAAGCATCACATAAGAGTAGATGTCTTTCCCATTACAAACCACTCAAAACCCATACGCATCTCACAAGAGTGGATGTCTTTTCCCTTACAAGACACTCAAAACCCATAGGCATCTCACAACAGTGGATGTCTTTCCCATTACAAAACACTTAAAGAACTTAAGATAATTTACAAATAAGTAATGGTAAATTATACGAAGGTATAGATACCTTAACCCCTCTGAATTTAAACTTGTAACCTCTTAAAAAGAAACACGTGTTGTGAACCATTAGCCGAATTCAAGTTGTTTTTTTTTCATGCAGAAAAAACAGTTTCACTATTATTCATTATTGAATCAAGAGAAAAATTCTATTACATTAGGGGTCTACATTGACGCCAACTGCACTTCTCGGAGCACGATTGCACCCACAGGACCTTCTTTTTTTCTCGGCACAAAGAACACCAAGGCTCTTCTGATTCCTTATCGGGAATCTTCCTACCCACAGATTCTCTTCGTCGCGTAATCCCCTTCCTTACTCCTCGACAGATCGTAACTCGCGACCTCACTACTCGCGATACCAACCTTTTGGGTTTTCGACCTTCGATACCTGAGGTACCAAGACTCCGTTACGCATGTGTGACTTGAACCATCCACACCCGTCACTTCACTCGGGATTTCCGCGCTATCGCGACCTCGCTCCCTCACGACTTTGCTCCCTCGCGACTTTGCTACTCGTGAGGTTTAACAACTTCCCCGTTGACTCCCGAGGTTCGAGGTGCCGAGACTCGCGACCTCGTTCTCTCGTGACCTCGTGATCTTCGTGGACAATCCCTTGAGCCTTTTCTCATGAGCTCCCGAGTTCCCGAGATCCTTAGATCTCCGCCACCTGTCCCGATCAGATGGACGCTCCTGATCCTCTCGCCAATTTGCCGCTTCGTGTACTCGCGCCTCACGACTTGATCCTTCCAATATGCGGGATTTTAACTTGAGAGCCCCAAACTCGTGAGATCTTCAATCTCCTCCACCTATCTTCCACTAACACCTATGGTCCCACACGCTGACGTCACTTTCGGGATATCGCACCTCGCGACTTCGCGACTCCCGCTGCCAATTATTCGACACTTTTCTCACAAGATCCCAATTAGCGATCTCACGACTAATACAACAGCTACGATCGACTTGTATCAGCGCTCTTCCCCTCCCGAGCTTAGAATTTCTCCACACCTACACCGTAACTTCCTTGAACCTCCACAATATCCAGCGGCCCATGGATTCCCGCGACTTCTCCTTGGAGAATTCCAACTGTCTGTTCTTCCCTATGAAAATCCACGAAAAGGAAGAAGTGTCTCTCTACGAGACTTGTTGTCTGCTCGCCAACCTGCGATGCTTCCTTCGAACGTTCAACAACAACTTCCCTGCACTTATCCTCTGATGAATTTGAAGGCCGACTCCTCCTGAGCTTCCTTCTGTTTCTCTCTTACTTAGAAGGAAATTTGCATGCACTCTTGTGGAACATCTTCAACCTTGTCTAAGTGTTGAAGTCTTTCGACACTGCGGAGTCCTGCAACAACAGTCTCTCAATACTTTGCTCATAATCACCAACTGAGACTTCTTCCCCAGCCTGTGCACTCCTTGCATGGATTCAACAACTCGATTCCACTCCTGGGTGAATGAGAACAAGAGTTAAACGACTGAGCCCTCATCAACGCACTCTATGTGGATGAATTCGACTGAACTCTTTGTAGGAATCTCTTGGCTCATATAGAGAAACGATTGAAACTTATTCTCTCCCTCTCCTTCAGACATCAGTTTTGAAACATGAAATCACATGCACCACATATACAAAGAAAATGCATAACAAGAAACAAACATTCATGAGCACAACATCAACACACAAAAAATAGACACATAACCATGGATTTGAATAAAAGTTTTCTTCTATTAATTCAATATATGTACATGGATATTCGCTACACAGTTCTCTGCCTGCTCTTCTCTTCTTACTCCTGAATACTTGATGATAATACAATAATACAATGAGGGTGTCTATATACATTTTTCCTCTCTAGCTCTAAACTATCAAATCTAGACTTAACTATTCTATCTACCAGCATTAACTATTTTAAATGTCTCATCTGCCTAAGGATGAGAGCTATCCGCTCAAGGTCCATTACAATACAAGTGTGCCATCTCTTAAATGAACCATTTAAGATCACGCAACAATCCCAAAGTGTTTTCAAAATGTGGGCTGGCCTATCCAGCTGTCTTCCGCTCCACGCTGCTCGCTTGATGTATTGGCGATGCTTCTGCATCATACTCCTCGGCTTGAAAATTTTCATGGGCTCTTGTCCATGAGCTCCTGCACGGTCTGTATCATTGCTTCATTTTCCCGGTTGGCATCTTCCACTGGGTGATTCTTCCACTTAACTAGGTACTCGAAATACTGCTTTTGCCTGGTCTTCTTTCCCACTCTCTTGTCCAGTATGCACTCCATTTGTGGTGTCTCTGCAACTGGAAATTGTTTTGTCCACTCGATCACTAGTTCCTCAGTTCCAGTTTCTATTTCTCCAGCCTTATATGGGTATAAATCTACCACATTGAATATCGGAGATATTCCGATGCCATCCGACAACTCAATCTCATAAGCATTCTCTCTGAATTTCTTCAAGACCTTGCATGGACCAATTTTCTTCATTTTCAATTTATTATATGTTCCCCTTGGGAAACTTTCCTTCCTCAGATGTGCAAGAACCATATCACCAACTTTGAACTGAAGTTTTCTCTTCTGTTGATCTTCTCTGCGCTTGTACTCCCGATTTGAGTGTATCATTCGCTACTTCACCCTGTTGTGAAGTTCCTTCATCGCTTCAGTGAACTCTTTTGCACTAGCGCTACTATCTGACTCCCTGAGTTCAAAAACTCCCCTTGGTTGTGTCCCATACACAATCTAAAATGGACTTTTTTCTGTGCTCCTGTTCATAGAGTCGTTATATGTGAACTCTGCCTATGGCAATATGTTATCCCAACTGCTATGGTGTTCTGTCACCAAGCTTCTCATCAAGTCTCCCAGACTTCTATTTACCACCTCTGTCTGTCCATCCGTCTGAGGATGGTAAGATGAACTAAATGCCAAGTTAGTCCCTATATTCTTCCATAAGGTCCTCCAAAAATGCCCTATGAATTTTGTGTCTCTGTCCGAAACTATGCTTTTCGGCAATCCATGAAGTCGAATGACCTCCTTAAAGAACAAATTCGTGATGTCTGTCACATCGCTGGTCTTATGGAATGGAATGAAATGTGCCATCTTAGAAAACCTATCCACCACCACAAAAAAGGAATCAACTCCTCTCTGCGTTCTCGACAAAACCAATACAAATTCCATGCTTATCGCCTCCCATGGTCTCTCTGGTATGGGCAATGGCTGATAAAAACCTGCGTTCTATTCCCTCCCTTTCGAATGATGAAAAATTCGACTTCTGTCAACAAATCGCTTGACCTCTGCTCGCATGCCTGGCCAAAAATATGATTCTCTCAGCTTTGCGAATGTCTTATCGTGGCCAAAATGTCCTGGTAAACCACCACTATGTTTTTCTTTCAACAAGTTCTCCCTCATGGAGCAATTTGGAATACATAGTTGATTGCCTCTGAACATCAATCCCTCCTGGATCATAAAATCTATCCAAGGACTCCTATCTCTGAGAACTGGATTCTCAGCTACTTCATACGCTTCTCCGAAATTTGCATCACCTACGTACATGTCCTTCAGGTTTTCAAAACCCAATGTTTTGACTCGAAATTCCTGCAGCAACAAACATTTCCTTTTCAAAGCATCAACCACTTTGTTAGCAGTACCCGAAATATGTTTGATCACAAACGTGAAATTCTGTATATACTCTACCCATTTTGCATGCTTCTGATTCAACTTCTCCTATTGAATCATAAACTGCAATGCATGATTATCATTGTATAATACAAATTCTTTTGGGATCAAGCAATGCTTCCACTTCTTCAATGCATGTATGATGGCATAAAACTCTTTATCATACGTGGAGTATTTCATATTTGCTTCATCCAACTTCTCGCTGAAATATGCAACTGGCTTGTCTTCCTGACTCAAGACCGTGCCTATGGCATATCCACTTGCGTCACACTTCACCTGAAATGTTTTCTTGAAGTCCGGCAACACCAACACTGGTCGTTCTGTTATCTTCTGTTTCAACAGATTGAATCTCTTCTCAGCCTCTGCTGTCCAATGAAAAGACTTATGTCACTTTTTCACTGTGTCCATCATTGTTGTGCTAATTTCACTGAAATTCCTGATGAACTTTCGGTAGAAACTAGCCAAACCATGAAAACTCCTCACCTCGAAAACATTTCTCGGTGATGGACAATTCTTGATCACTTCCACTTTATTCGGATCCATCTTCAATTCATTTGTCGAAATAACAAAACCCAAATAAATGAGCTCTGTCTTCATAAATGAGGACTTCGTTAGATTGATCAACAACTTCTCCTACTGTAGCTTCCTCATCACAATGGTCAAATGTTTCAAATGTTCAGCCTTCGTCTTACTAAAGATTAGTATATCATCCAGATATATGACTACAAATTTCCCGATGAATTCCTTTAGGACTTCATTCATCAGCTTCATGAATGTACTCAGAGCGTTTGTCAAACCAAACGGCATGACCAGCCATTCGTACAAACCTTCATTTGTGTTGAATGATGTCTTCCATTCATCACCTTCCCTCATGCAAATCTAGTGATATCCGCTCTTCAAATGAATCTTTGAAAAATAATTACCCCCACTCAGGCAATCCATCAGATCATCCATTCTCGGCAATGGAAACCTGTACCTGATGGTAATTTTGTTGATCTCTATTGAGTCGGTACACATTCTCCAACCTCCATCTTTATTTGTACTAAGCACTGTTGGAATGACACATGGACTCAAGCCTTCTCTGACCAATCCTTTGTCCAACAAATCCTGGACCTGATTCTTGACCTCCTCATTTTCCTGTGGCGTTAACCTGTACACAGTTTTATTCGGCAAACTGGCTCCTGGTATGAGGTCTATGTGGTGACTCACACTCCTCATCGGTGGCAACGAACAAGGTAGTTCGTCCACTATGATGTCAGTGAACTCTTCCAGCAGTTCCTGAATCTCATCTGGTAAGTCGTCCACTCTTGTGCTAGTCATAACAATCCTCGGCTTTTTGACCACAAAGAATTGTGGATCTTCTTTCTTCTCCATCTCTGTGAGAAGCTCCTTCCCACTCATGAGAAATATGGTATTGCTTAATTCCGGATTCACCTCCTTATCCTTTATCAGAAGAAACTTGTGTGTCCTCCCATCCTTCTCCAAAGTGTATGTGTTCATCCTCCCATCATGAACCACATTTCTGTCATATTTCCATGGTCTACCCAGCAATAAATGACATACATCCATGGGAATGACATCATAGAGTATTTTATCATTATATCCTCCTATCTTGATGTCAACTAAGAACTGTTTAGTGACACTCACCTGATGTCCCTTCTGTAGCCATGAGACTTTGTATGGACTCGGGTGATCAATTGTCTCCAACTTCAACTTTTCTACCATCTCGGTTGAAACGAGATTATCTGTGCTTCCGCTATCCATGATAACCTTGCATTTCCTATTCTTGGTTTTGCAAGCTATCCTGAACACTCTGGTCCTTTGAGCTAAATTTTCCTGCACCTCTTTCTCAGGTGTCAAAAGGACTTTTCGCATCAGAAGTGAGCTTCCACTTTCTGCGCCTTCTGCTTCAGCATCTCGCCTCTGTGCCTTGACGATGTGAGCTTCTCTTCCGTCCTTTTTCCTATCTGGACAGTCAACTGCCTTGTGTCCATTCTTTCCACATGTGAAGCATGTGATTACTCCATCTCTGCCTCTGCCTCTACCTCTGGTATGAGGAAATGTGTTTGCGTCAGCATAATCTCCTCGCTGCTCATTATGCTGTCCTCTCTGCTCAACATATGGCTGTCGCTGTGAGGTTCCACCTCTTTCAACCTTACCCTGAGGTTTCTTCCATTCCTCCTTGGGCTTCTGGTATTTCTCCTGGGCAACTGCCTTGCCTCTGGGATGACTTCTGCCTCTCCCTCGCTGACCTTGCTTACGACTCAGCTTATCCTTGGCTTTCAGATCCATCTGATAAGAATCCTCCATCGTCTTGATGGTAACCATGCTTAATTCATCCTGAATGTCGTATCTCAGACCATTCAGATATCTGGCGACGTTCTCATCATCGCTCTCCCGATGACCTGCTCTGATGTTCAGTCGATAGAATTCCTCAGTGTATTCTTTCACTGTCATCAGTTTCTGTCTCAGGTTCTGCATCCTCCTGAACAGATTAATTTGGTAGTCCCTTGGGATGAATTTGGCTTTCATCTTTGCAATAATTCAATCCCAGCTTTTGATCTTTTGCTTTCCTTTGGAACACCTATCATCTTGTAGCTCATCCCACCATAATGTTGCATGTCCCTTCAACTTTGTGATAGCATGCGTAACCTTTTTTTCCTCTTTGATATCTTCATAGTCGAAGTAGGTATCAAGAGCTCTAATCCAATCCAACAGCTCCTCTGCATCCAGACTTCCTTCATAAGCTGGAATGTCCATTTTTGTCTTTGAACTCATCCTGGCGATAGGTTTAATCAATCGCTCGTTTGCTGCATATTCGGCTGAAACTTCTCCTTGTTGTTCATCTTCAGCTTCGCCTTCGGAGTCACTCAGATCTTCAGCATCGGTTGTGCATCTTTGTGCTGCTTCGATATCTTCCAATTTTGCTCGAAGATCTTGTATCTGCCACTCCATTTCTGGGTTCTATGCTGGCCTACCCCTTCTTCTCACCTCCCTTTCTTCTGGGTCGGGTGACTGTCTTTCTCTTTTGGGTGGCATGGTTAATTCTCTTCTTTTCTACAGAAAACAAAGATATATTCCCGCTCTGATACCACTCTGACGCCAACCGCACTTCTCGGAGCACGATCGCACCCACAGGACCTTCTTTTTTTCTCAGCCCGAAGAACTCCAAGGCTCTTCCGATTCCTTATCGAGAATATTCCTACCCATAGATTCTCTTCGTCGTGTGATCCCCTTCCTTACTCCTCGGCGGATCGTAACTCGCGACCTCGCTACTCACAATACCAACCTTTTGGGTTTTCGACCTTCGATACCCAAGGTACCAAGACTCTGATATGCATGTGTGACTTGACCCATCCACACCCGTCACTTCACTCGGGATTTCTGCGCTATCGCGACCTCGATCCCTCGCGACTTCGCTCCCTCGTGACTTCGCTACTCGTGAGGTTTAACAACTTCCCCATCGACTCCCAAGGTTCGAGGTGCTGAGACTCGCGACCTCGTTCTCTCACGACCTCGTGATCTTCGTGGCCAATCCCTCGAGCCTTTTCTCGCGAGCTCTCGAGTTCCCGAGATCCTTAGATCTACGCCACCTGTCCCGATCAGATGGATTCTCTCGATCCTCTCGCCAATTCACCGCTTTGTGTACTTGTTCCTCGTGACTTGATCCTTCAAATATACGGGCTTTTAACTTGCGATCCCCGAACTCGCGAGATCTTCGATCTCCTCCACCTGTCTTCCACTAAAACCTATGGTCCCACACGCTGACATCACTATCGGGATATCGCACCTCGTGACTTCGCGACTCCCACTGCTAATTATTCGACACTTTTCTTGCGAGATCCCGATTAGCGATCTCATGACTAATACAACAGCTACGGCTGACTTGTATCACCGCTCTGCCCCTCCTGAGCTTAGAATTTCTTCGTGCCTACACCGTAACTTCCTTGCACCTCCACAAGATCCAACAGCCCACGTATTATCGCGACTTCTCCTCGGAGAATTTCGACTGTCCATTCTTCCCTATGAAAATCCACGAAAAGGAAGAAGTGTCTCTCTACGAGACTTGTTGTCTGCTCACCAACCTGCGACGCTTCCTTCGAATGTTCATCAACAACTTCCCTGCACTTATCCTTCGATGAATTTGAAGGCCAACTCCTCCTGAGCTTCCTTCCGCTTCTCTCTTACTTAGAAGGAACTTTGCACGCACTCTTGCGGAAAATCTTCAACCTCGTCTAAGTGTTGAAGTCTTTCGACTCTGCGCACTCCTGCAGTAGCAGTCTCTCAATACTTTTCTCAGAATCACCAACTGAGACTTCTTCCCCAGCCTGCGCACTCCTTGTACGGCTTCAACAACTCGATTCCACTCCTGGGTGAATGAGAAAAAGAGTTAAACTACCGAGCCCTCATCAACGCACTCTATGCGGATGAATTTGACTGCACTCTTTGCAGGAATCTCCTAGCTCAGATAGAGAAACAATTGAAACTTGTTCTCTCCTTCTCCTTCATACTTCAGTTTTGAAACATGAAATCACATGCACTGCATATACAAAGAAAATGCATAACAAGAAACAAACATTCATGAGCACAACATCAACACACAGAAAATAGATACATAACCACGGATTTGAATCAAAGTTTTCTTCTATTAATTCAATATCTGTACATGGATATTTGCTACATAGTTCTCTGTCTTCTCTTCTCTTCTTACTCCTGAATGCTTGATGATAATACAATAATACAATGAGGGTGTCTATATCCGTTTTCCCTCTCGAGCTCTAAACTATCAAATCTAGACTTAACTATTCTATCTACCAACATTAACTATTTTAAATGCCTCATCTACCTAAGGACGAGAGCTATCCGCTCAAGGTCCATTAAAATACAAGTGCACCGTCTCTTAAATGAACCATTTAAGATCACACAACAATCCCAAAGTGTTTTCAAAATGTGGGCTGGCCTATCCAGTTGTCTTCTGCTCCACGCTGCTCGCTTGATGTATTGGCAATGCTCCTGCATCATACATAGAAGTATAGATTGCATCACATAACATCCTTGATATTGTTCTTATACTACCGTATATATCCTATCAGTTCTTCATTCTATACAAAGATTTGGAAGTTACAACTGTGTACATTTAATAAAAAAAACATATCAAAATTGAACTTTCCTGTCCAAAAGGATGGAGTACTTAAAAAAAATATAGTAATGCTCTGCACTAATTACAGATCCCATGTGGGATTCCTCGAAATGCAACCAACGAATAAGGGATACTAGAGATTTTTTGGAGAGAGAGTCTACCTCAGAGTTGTATTGCATGTGCACATGCATTCATTTTATCCAAGTGAAATGTCTTTTGAGATCTAGGATCTTCGATTTCCATGGTGTAAGGGATAAAATTTCCAAATTTTTTTTTCCAGCAAAATAGTCCATAACCACTTTAGAATCTCTTGCAACCATTAAATGATCTATTCAAAGTATTTTATCAAAAGAGAGAAGGCCCCATAGTCCCAATGTCTCTGCTTTGATGTTGTTTCCTTCACCTCTTGAAAAAGAAGCTCTGTACACATGATCAAGATTTAACTTGAGAAACAAGCCAAATCCACATATACCTCCACCAACAATTTCATCAAAGAACCCAATTGTGGAATTATCAAAATAAAATGGGTTTGGATATAATCCATCCTATCTCCTGTGTTGTTCCTTTCATGCTCTTTTATAGCCATTATTATGTTTCTAACAGTCTATGAATCATTTCAAGGCAGATCTTCAAATATAGTTTTATTCCGGTATTTCAAGACTCCCCATAGAGCTCATATATCTCATCTTTGGGGAGGATACAAACCATTTCAGCAAATTCTCCTGCAATGATGGATGATCCTCGGAACTGGAAAGCTTCAACAAACAACATATATCTTGCCAAGTTCTGTGAGTGTATTCACACTAGACAAATAAATGTAAGGTAGTCTCTTCATATTTAGACATAGGATGCAAACCAAAGGTCCCACCCCTCCTCTACTCCTATAGTTCTCACATCTATTAACCCAATTCATGTTATATATATACAATATTATTAATAATTAATAATTTACTTTTAATAATATTTATTTAATTTCAGGTAACTAAACAATTTTAGCTAACTTTCTTATTAACTAGTATTTGAGTAGCAGTATTTAATTAAAATATTACTACTCAAATGAATATTTGAAATGAAGATATGTAGTTGAAATGAAGATATGTAAATGCATTTTTGAAAATTACATAATTTGAAAAGTTTCTCTTATTCTATAAAGAGAGCTCCACATAAGAGAGGAGGAAGTTTTCTCAATGTAATGTTGATGATATTATTATCTCATGATATAAAGAATATAAGGAGTTTTGGCAACCATAAAAATGGTCATTTGTGTATGAGACTATTTTAAATATCCAATTGGTTTTTAAGTGTCAGTGATAGTAATGGTGAATTTGTGGTCTCTAGGAAGGGATCCCAACGTGTGGGGGTTAGATGCTTCCCAACTATATACTAATATAAATCACCATTATTTTTTTTAGGAGTTTGATTTTTTAATTAAATTATAGATATTTAAATTTTGTATATGTTTAATTATTAAAAATAGGTAGATGATGATGATGATTAACGTCCACTAAGACCTAATTGGTCTATTGGACCTTAAGAGGGTAAGTGATTACTTGTGATTCTTTATAATTTTGTTTCTGTGCTCGAAAAGCATTATGAGAATCTTTCCAAGATCACCATACTTTTGTTGAGTTAAGAGGTTAGGAACGTTGGTAGTAGGATCAATATTTTGAAAATGAGATCTAATATGGGTATAGGCTGGACAATCTAAGAGAAAGTGATTTTCATCTTCAACCTTCTTAGTGTCACAAAGGTGACACACTCTTTCATCCCATGACGTTTTAGGAATCGACCAAGGCCAAGTTTCACTATGGAGCTCATGAGAATTTGTTCTTATCTTAACAATGCTTATTTTTTTCTTTACACTTGCCAAAACAGATAGATAATTTTGATATTCTAGATTACGGTTGATTACATCTTTATAATACCCTAATTTTATTTTTTCCTCTAACTCTTTATCACACAACATTTTTTCCTTAAATTTTGATTTGAATTTTTTTTAATAGTATCTTTATTCTGCAAAATGGTTTCTTCCATGATCCCCCTATAGTTTAGCCAAGACCGGGCATCTTTATGCCATCCTCGTTTGAGTCGATGGTGGTTATGACTTGATTTTGAAGAAATTTTAGGTAGCCTATTGTCTTCCATGTTGTTTAACTTGTTCTTATACATTATCTATCTAGTGATAGCCATGCTCTCAATGGGGGAGAGACTTGTTTCTATGAGGAGGATGGGATAGAGCATATTTCCTTTAATTTTGAGATTATAGGTTATAAAATTATTTTGTATTTTCTCTATCTTTCTCCAAGATTCACAAGAGATACTAGAGCCCCAGACTTGACATCCATAAATAATAATAGGTGTAACAAGAGTCTCAAAGAGGAGTTTCTTCTTATCCCAACTCCAAAGATCAGTTGATTTACAATTGTTTTCAAGCCCATAATAATCTTTCCATCCCCCAATAATCCTTTTCTCAATGCTATAATTCCAATTGAACTTGTGGTGAATATCAATTCCAAGATATTTATATGAAGTCACTTCCTCCAAGTTATTGTTGTCATATATAAAGGTATCATAAGGGATCTTATTGGATTTAATAATCATGACCTTAGTCTTATCAGTATTAACAGTCATACCCATATTGGAGAAAAACTCCTTGAGGATTCCTAGTTGGTTTTCAAGATCATGGGGACTCCTTGCCATAAGAACGATATCATCGGCATAAAGAAGAATATTGATGACTATACCAGTGAGACTAGGGCCAACATAACTTGCTTTTTCCAAGCATTTTTCTAACTTATCAATGTATATGCCAAAAAGGGTAGGGGACAAGGGACAACCTTGTTTGACTCCGATATTGCAGTTAATCTCTTTTGACCAGCCCTCAATGTTTTTAAACTTAGCAATAACGTTCTCATACATCCTTATTACAACAACCCTCAACTCGAGAGGCACTTTTATCTCTTCCAACCTATTCCAAAGGTTTTTCCTAGGAACCATGTCAAAAGCTTTTCTAAAGTCAACAAAATAACATAAAAGATTGGTTTTAGTATTGTGGAACTCCTCTGCAATGATCTTAAAGGTAACAAGATGGTCCATAGTTGAATGACATCTCCTAAACCTGGCCTAGCCTTTAGCTCTTTTACCGTGACTTTCTAGCCAAATGTTAATCTTCTTTTCCAAAATAATTCCATAAAGCTTGGCTAAAATTGGGCTAATCATAATGGTCCTATAATTAGAGGGAATGTTTTTATCCCCATTTTAAAAGATAGGAACAATGAGGCTTTGCGTCTAGGGTTTAGGGAAGCCCTGCTTGACTGCTAAATTGAAGAGCTTGTGTATGTGAGGGATAAGGATTGGCCCTCCGATTTTAAAAATTTCATCTTGGTATCCTTCAATGTCCTTAGCTTTCCCATTTGCGAGTCCCTTAACCCCGAACTCTACGCCATCTAAAGAAAAAACTTCTTCCTTTGTAGGGACAATAGGAATGGTGTCCATGGCATTAGGGAACTCATAAAGGCTTTAAAGGTAGGAATTCCACTCTGTTAAGAGAATCCTATTATTTTCTTTAGTATTGCATTTTAGAATTTGGCTCCAGAACTTCTTAGGATCCAACTTGTATAGTTGTGAAAGTTGCTCTTGCCTTTTATTGATATAACTCGTGCTCTAACAAAGATTTAGAAAACCAAATTCATTTGTAACACAAACTTTTCTAATAATACATAAACATTTATATAAATTTAAATTATAATACTTGGTGTAAGTGTAATTATTAAATATAAATACAAAGGTTGTTAAAATTTCTTCAACAAGCTTTCGAGATTGTCTCTCTACCGGATAATAATTAATTGTAATTATTTATGAAATAAAAAAGATAAATGGAACATAAAATATATCGTTGTGGATGGTTATCAACATTAACTTAATTGCTTTCTGCATTACTTTATGCTTTCTTTGTGGATGGTTATCGTTGTGGATGGAAAAGGACTTAATTGCTTTCTGGATGGTTTTCATTGTGGATGGTTATCATTTGGTTGTGTCATCTTTTACCAATGAAGCTTCACATTGGGTGCATTGAGACACATTGGGTACATTGAGAAGTGGCCAAATGGCACATCGTTTCGATTTGAAAAACACAATTCTTGTATAAATAGTTAATACTTCTTACTAAGGTTTAAATTGGATTGTATAAATAGTTAAATCTTGTTACTAGGGATCAAATTTAAAGGTGTATTTCATTTTGAAGAATTAACTATTATTGACTTAACCATTTTATATTTACATTCTAAAATAATTTATGAATTTGATCCCGAGAAATGAAAAAGGATATCGATACTTTTAGTGTGTATTTTATAATGTTCAAATAATTTAGGTATTATGATATTTAGTTATATCAATTTTTAAAAGGAATAAATGGAGACTAAATAATTTTGGAATATTAATATGAAAACCAATCAACTATTTGTTATAATGGTTTGAAAAAAGGTTAGTATTTTTTTTAGTGTAGGTATAAAAAAGAATAATATTCTTTTAAGTAAACAAGAATAATTAAAAATGAAACAAAAACTAGTCTAATTAAAAAAAGCTTGGAGATGAGTATGATAAAACATTTTTCATTTTAGAAGTTCAATATGTTTATGTTGAAACATGTGGTTCTATCATAAACTTTACCTTGCCCTTTGAGTGGGTCTATCAATTATTTGGATTGATAATTAATTAAATTGGTGTTGGATTGATTATCAATTAAATTGGTGGTTAACCATATCCACTTAAATATCTCTGATCCATATTTTATGGATAGATGCAACTTCTTTCATCTGATTTTATTGGTTTTATTTATGAAGATAATCCTATTTATGAAGATAATCCTTGTAATTGGTTATTATATCATGACATAATTATCAAGGATCTATTCTCTCTCATTGAGTGCCTTATGCTTAAATGCTACGGTATATTTCAACACCACCACTTCCTTTCAGATCCGTTCTCCTCTATTTTTAATCCATGTTCTTTGAGTGGCTAAAGGGTGGAGTGCCTCAACCCTTAGACATGTATCAAAGCAGTTGGTTCTTCGAGTGCCTTAACCCTTAGCCATGCTCCATTGATATACCACGCTGTTGTTAAATCGCAAGAATGTTGTTAAATCATTGTCAGTAGCATATATGTGTTCGCTACTATTGTTGATATGTTGTGCATTGCTAGTAGTGAAAATATTAATGTAGATAGATGTGGAAGTCTGAAAATTATTTATTATGTTAGCCACAATATTCCATCCTTCATCCTTGTTGTTCAGTTGATTGTAATGAGCCAAGTTATCCAAATAAGGGGAAGAGATACAAATCAAGTGGGGAGGCATATCCCTCATTTAATGTAAACCTTTTGGAGGTCAAAAAGCTCCATAGTGGGGAGGAATGATCCAAAAGGATCCTGGAATGCTCACATAGGTCCAGGAGGATCCATAACACTCAAAGGGGTTTAGAAGGGATCATAAATTCTCAACATTTTGATTTCTCAAAATTTTCTTAAAATTCTTTCAACGCGTAGAGATCGTCACAAGCTTTCCAACAATGCAAACAATGCATCGAACAGAGTCCGTATGAAAAGGTTATGGCTGATAAAAGTTTAGGTCAACCCTGAAGAGACATGTGGTAGGCTCAGAGAGAGACACATTCCAGGATCATAGGTTGAGAAGTGGAATCTCGAGGGTTATGTGGCATAATAGTTGGAAGGTACCTCCATACATACAAGTAGCTTCAATCAATTGTTGACAAGTGGCAGTGGAAAGAGCCAATGAGAGATCGTCACATGGTGAACTCCCATTGGCCCATATAGTCCATATTATATAAGATGTTTGGGTAGATGAAGAGATTTGAACCCGCAACCTCCCCATTCAAAATTATTAACAAATCCACCTTACCAATACAACATGCAATATCACTTAATATGAATGTGGAGATCTATATGTTTAAGCTGAATAAGGGTGGCTAAAGGGTAGAGGGCCTAAACCCTCCACCCTTATACCTAGTCCCTTATTATACCAATCAACCAACACCATTACAACGGGGGCTCAACACATGTGACGCAGACCCCTTCTGACCCTCGGGTCGAAGTCCAAGATCCGCTCACATGATCGTTCTTTATCTCCTCATGAGACGAAGCGGCTCTTCTGACTCCCACTGGAATCAAACTTCAAATCGATCCACAGGTCCTTCTCTTTCCCTCACAGTCTTCTGCACATGACCATGAATTTTCCCCGACAGAATTTTGGGTTTCGGGACTTCTTGAATCCAGATTTCAAGAATCCTCTGACCCTTCGACTTCCCGAACACTGAAATGTCGATTTGCTGAAATGGATTTCTTGCCTTAGCCCCTCCTCGCTATGCCTTGGTCCATGTGGCCATACTTCATGTGACCACAGTCTTATTTTGGGGTTTCATCACCCAAGTGATGGACCTCCTGTCCTCAGGACTCCCGAAATGCCGACTCTCAAAAAGATGATTCTCGATTGACTTTTCCTTCTTCACAATTTTGAGCTTTCAAATCCCGAAATGCATGGATGCCTTGTCCTCAGGATCCCCAAAACACCAAATCTCGATATGCCAAAATGGATTTCCTATCAGGATTTTCCCCGAAATCCTAGATTGCAACCATGCATCTCCTCAAGATGGATGGTCCACATTCATTTCATGATTTGGCTACATGCGACCCCCTGTGACACAATCTCCTCTGTCAACTTGAAACCCCGGTAGTCAAAATACCAACGGGTTCTTCACTCTCTGCCATGTGTCCCCAACAGATGGATGGCTCAGATCTATTTTGGGATTTTCACCCTAGATATTCCCGATCTCTTTTCCTCGAGACTTCCGAAATCCTGAATCTTGAAATCCTGATAAGCTTCTCTTTTGGGACTTTCTCCCCACTGTTCACGAAGGCTTAAACTTCGCATAACTCCTGTCAGGTCCAATGGCTGACAGGTATTTGAGTGACATTTGACAGCTCATGATATCTTCGGCTCCTGTGCGCTCTCCTCCTGCTCCCTGGACGTAGAAACTTTCAATGGTCCATATTCCTTCTCGGCCTGATCTGACGACAGCTATGCTTCCTCCTGAGCATGCGCACTTTCTTCCCAGACTTGGAAGAATTTCAAATTCTCAAAGGCCTCGACCTTTGTTCATCTCCCCTGTGAGCTCTACGACTTGAGTCCCGCCTACACGTATAAGAACGCTGCTTCTCCCAAGATTTTCTCTCGAATCCTCAAGGGATTTCACGACTTCTGCGCCTCTTTAGAGTCTTTGCACTGAAAGTGCTATCTCTTTTGAGCTTCCTGCTACTCAGACCTCTAAGGGATTTTATCCTTCTTCCTTCTCCTATAGATGGAGGATTTGGATGCCTTCCTGGCTATCTTTCACTTAAGAAACCTCTTGTTGACTGCTCAAGGTGTTCATCAACCCTGCGAAGATCCTTCAGTGGATTCTTATCCTAAATACAGAACTCAACATAGTTCTCTTCTTGTGCCTTTCTGCACATTGTCTCAATGTCCTCCTGGCAGAGTTATACAGAACTCACAACAAGGTTCTTCTGTGCACTCTTTTCACCTGCTCAATGCCCACCTGGAAGAAATTTACAGAACTCCTTAGAGCTTCTGTCTTCTTTTGAACTCACAACAAAGTTCCTCCTTTGTGCACTCCTTGCACTGGCTCAATGCCCACCTGGCAAAGCTTTACAGAACTCCTCAGAGATTATGTCTGCAACTGTGTTCTTCTCCACAGCCTTGCCTCCTGAGGTGTTTAGCAACCTCAAAGGTCTTCCTCTAAATTGTTGATTTAAGCTACTGTGCCCACCTGGCATGCCTTTGTCTGAATCCGCAGAGTTCAGAAGTGCTTCAGTGCACTGGTGTAACATCCCGCTCTGGCGCACTAAGAACACTTATTATTTGAGGACACTTGCTTGCAAGTGATCTGGACCCTTTTTTATATTAGACCTATTATATTTGATTATGATGTGATTGACAGATGACTTGATGTGTCCCTATTTGATGTAGACAGGTGCTATTGACTCAGTTGGATTGAGTGTGCAGGGTTTTGACC
>JZKD02S1590582.1:574747-593182 GCA_000966675.3 Picea glauca | reverse complement strand
TTTTAGGGATCAGGTTTTTGGTATCTATGGAATACCTAAAAACATTGTATATATTATATAGGGAATGGTGAAATTCAATATAATGAATATAAGAAAGGTTTTCCTGGTTCAGGGTTTCCGGTATAAAATCTTTGTGTACTCTGTGTATGAGCCATTGATTAAATTATGTTTTGCTTAAGAATCTATATGCATTGCTTTACTTCACAGGTTTAAAAATTACAATGGATTTATGTCCACTTTTGATTCCATATTAAATAGGGACTATGAAGGGTTAGAAAAACTCAAACTCGTATTCTCTTTCTTGGATTCTTTCCACAACTCCTTTCCTGAGCCTTCAAGATCTCCTTGTTTTCCCTCTAATACAATATATAAGTTAGAGCCTACATTATCTCTAAACAATCTGATATTTCTTTCTTGAACCACCATGCGAAGGTTCATATTGTGATTGATGTCAGCAAATTGAGCTTCCAACTGCTCAAATCTCTCTTCTGGCAGATCTCAAGGGTTATTATGAACAAACTCCTTCACCATGGCTAGGGTTTCTGCAACTTCTCTTTAATCTGATTCCTCTATCGTACAAATACCCAAAGTAAAAAACTTCTCTAATGCAAATATTATCTTCAAAATGTCATGGATATTCCACTAGAATAGTTCATCACAATAGATCTGATAAATACAACTGAAATCTACACCATTAAGGTTAAATTCGTTTAGATTCCAGAATATTTATTTATTGATTTTCTTCTTATACATGAAATAGATAAAATGAGGAAAATAAAAAACAATAAAATAAAATCACACACCATCCACAAAATAAAACAAATAATTTATGTGGAAAACTCTTACGAGAGAAAACGAAACTAGAAGGTGAGGTTGTTCTGCTCTCTTTTATCTAATATGGAATATGATTCATGTACAAAGGTGAAGGAACTCTCTATGGAGTAACTTGAGACGTATGTCTTGATAGGATGCCATAGAAAATTAATCCCCTCTATTATTCTCTCTATTTTCCCATTTTTGGTTGTTATTCTCTATTATGGAACAAAATGCAATAACATAGAATGAAACCCCTTCTCCTCCTAGTGGTCAGATATTTAATATAACCCAATAGCCATCTAGGGGTAGTTTTTTGAATTACTCAACCCTCAATTGTGGTAGGGTATTCAATCCTCTAGAATATTATTAAAATTATTCATGTGGCTAGCCCCATATTACTCAGTAATGGGATTTGAGGTGGAATGCTCCCGTACCATGGTGGTCAACCTGATAGGTCAACTTGCAGGAGGCACAACTTTTTCATATGAAGTCTGATTAATGCATGGTCTACACCATTGGAAAGGTATCATATTTTATAACATTGTCAATGAGTTGGTTGCAATCTCTAGACAATAGAACCCCCATAAAAATCATTTTAATGCCTCAAAATGGCTCTAAATTGTTTTAGACCCCAATTTTTCAAACTGGGACCTACCATTAAAATGACCCTACAAGTTGATTCCTTCAATTTTTTTGCACTCTGAAAACATAGAGATAGATGAAAAATAATATAATGATCCAATACGGATCACATGGAGGGATAACAATATAGGTTTTTATAATTATCATAATTAACCAATTTTCTTACTTTTTCCTCTAAATGTTGTGGTGATCAAACCTCATTTACATCAGATATCCATGCCCACACCATAGTGATATTAACCATTCAAAATACTCATAAATTTTGGCCCTCAGTCACTCAAGTTTACTAAATAAGATTATAGCATAAGTTCACTGATATGGGGGAAGTCATTATGCAATGTGAAGGAAGTCAATGAGATATATATGGAAAGTCATATGACCCAAAGAGAAAGGAATCCCTATTGGGGGGAATTATGGATGTACAAATGTAGATATTGGGTGATTTCATGGGTAAAGGTGGGAATACACAATTAACCGACAATGAGTTTTCCAATGTTCATTTATTTCTAGATTTGTAACCATTTCTATATATGGACATGATCCTATTGGAGAACTGATATATTTTCCTTAGCTATAAGTCTAATTTTGATTCATTATGTAAATCCACCTTCATGAGCATATTAATGCTTCTAATATTTTGTAGTGTAAGTGATGCTTTCTAGTGCACCAAGTTTTTAATAAGTTGAGTACATGAAAATACTTCATGGTTGGATCAATCATACCTTATTCAAGCCTAGGATATTCATGCACTTAACATATTTTCCATGGAGGGGAAGGATGTTACAAAATAATTTTAGATAGTAACAAAGGATGTAAAGGGTCCATGAGAATTGATTTTGTATGAGAAAAATGGTACTAAGAGAGGAGGCCACACGATTTTTTTCCATTTAATTAGGGATGAGAAAATTTGGGTCACCTAATAGATCATGACTTGTTTCCCCATGCACAAGTATACTAACTGATAATGTTCTTTGGACACCCTTTGCATTGTAGAGTTCTATATTTAGAGTTTCCAGTTGAATTGGTTCACCTTCCTAATGAACGAGTTAATGATTTCCTATGTAGATAGCCATTCCATGGGAACTAATTTTATTTATGGTTACCCACTCTTACCCTTTTCCATACTCAAATGAAAACCTCCACAAGGTTTAAAACTACAATATCTTCAAGAAATATCCAGTATTGCAATACAATATTAATGTTAGAGAGTAGGCAAGGATATTTATAATGTTGCATTTAATGATGAAATTTTTTCCAATTGGTTTGAAACAATGATCATAAGCATTTGGATGTTCATGGATGTAACAATTGGCCTAACATAGTCAAAGATAACACATATGTTTATGCTTTTGTAGAATTAATAAATAATCCCAAGGTTTCACCCTAGAATTTAGACCTTATTGAGTATGATTTGCATAACAAAGGTTATTCATGGCCAGATGTCCATACAACTAGGTCATCCATTGGTATAGTTTATATATTACTATAGGTTTCAACACATCCCTATGGTAGAGAAAAGGAGGAACAAATTTCTTGAAAGGAATAGGTGTAGAGAAAGATAAAGGGAGAAAATATTGGATATGATTGGGACCTTGAAGCTATATTGCTCAATTTAACCAATAAAACTTCAAATTTGAGTGAAGCCACATGAGGTTCCCTCCCTCTAGTTTCGGGTAGCTATATCCTAGATGATTCCACTTTCTCTAGTCATGATTTAAATCATTTATTAGGATATTTTAAAATACTCCTATAGGTATATATCCCAAATAAGAAACCTAATAATGTGCAACTAGTTGGTGTTATGATTCCTTCCATCTCACCCAAGCCACTAATCTCTACCACTATGATTAGTTTCACCATTTTTTATTCAATTTGGTTGTTGGAACTTATGGGTGAGGAATTAAATACATATTTGGGGCATTCTATAACAAGAAAAGGATTGTCCTTCATAGAGGAGACAATGAAATCCTTTTACGAATATGAAGAGAAAGAAGCTCATGCCATTAGTATTCTTCATATTGAGGATGAATCTCTAAATTCAAATTCCAAGTCTCCAAATTGAGAATGATGCATAAGACACTAATAACCCCCCCACCTTAACATGAATATGCACAAGAATATTTGTAGGGGAGTTCACCAAAGTGTACAAAAGGTCTCAGCATAGGTGGTGGGACAACTAGGACTAGTGATGGAAATCATATAAACTATCAATCCCTCGATTTAAATGATTTTATCACATATGTTTTCTTAGTAATAAGAGGACTCATTACTTAAGGAGGTTTAATAATAAGAGAAACATTTATTTTCCACTCCATATGAGACTATGCATTATCACTACCCTCCCCTCTAGATTAATTATCACACATGGAACAAATTGACCAGTTTCAACAAGACCCCCACCTCTTTCCAAACTATGGTGATGATTTTAAAAGAGAACATAGATGTTACACCTTAATTAATTAATTCCATGCAAAATAGAGTCATATAAACCTTCAAAATCTTTCAGGCCAACCCAAATTTTTAAGTAGACACACCCTCATAGTCAGAATAGTCCATTGCAAATGATTTACCATTGAATTGGTTCCCATGTGAAGGTGTTGAACTTGGTGCATTGAGGAAAACAATTTATGTGTAAATATGGTCTACTCTAGATTTTATACACATGGACGTTTTTGAAAATAAGAGTTGTACAAATATTTTTTTGGGTTGAGTGATGCCATCAGGATCTTCAGTAGGCTCACCAATAATTGATAAATATCACTTCAAAAAGAGACTTGAAAATATATGGCAAGCAACAAGGGAAACACAAGTTGGATATGGTACGAGCTCATTTGGAGAACCTTTTTCCTGAATTCAATTAGTTGGACCCAAAATTAGAAGATTGTTTACTAGATTCCCAACCTATTGTAGAATTCAATAATGTGTCTTCTTCTTAAAGGCATATTCACTAGAAAACCCTATCAATATAGGTAGAATTTGACAAGTAGTTAATTCAATCAATTTGACACTTCTGCTTTACAATTGGTTCTAGATTTGTCCCCTTCATTTGAAGGGGATACTTAGTAAAAACATATAATAAATCAACATAGATGACTTGAGGGTGAATCAATAGGTGTGCATGATGATTTCACATATGTTCATTTCTGTATGATAGAGAAAGTGGCAATAGGGAATATATCATGACACTTGGATATCCTTAACTACACTATGTGGAGAGAAAAATAGTTTTGTTGAAGATGAAGAAGAACCCGTATTTTGTGTCTTAGTTAAAATAGTAATTATGATATGTAATGGGTTATGTTTATAAATCCAATTGGGTTGGTTACGTTATTTTTTTTACAAAGTCAAAGATACTCACTAATAATAATATCTAAATAGGCATTTAAGGATACAAATAGTTGTTACTTGATTGATTGTTGTTTGTCTTGGTATTACTATAGTCATTTCACTATTGTGAAATAGTTTTTGTGCTCTTATTATGCCATTGTTGTGACCGATCCATATTCCCATTATAAGTGAAATAGTTTTTGTGCTCTTTTTATGTCATTGTTGTGACCGATCCATATTCCTATTATAAGTGCAAGGATGTATTGGGTTTATTGGATGGAATGGAGTAATGAAATTCTCCTTTATTTTCATTTTTTGCGAAATAGTTTTTGTGCTCTTATTATGCCATTTTTGTGACCGATCCATATTGCGAAATAGTTTTTGTGCTCTTATTATGCCATTTTTGTGACCGATCCATATTCCTATTATAAGTGCAAGGATGTATTGGGTTTATTGGATGGAATGGAGTAATGAAATTCTTCTTTATTTTAATTTTTTGTCTTATATATTTTACATGTAAGATTCGTATGTTAGTAGCTCCACTTAGTTTCCATTAGTTTAAGTCTATTGCATGGTATAAATCTCAATATGACATATGTGTTATGGTGTTTTGTATCATTAGTGTAGCTTCTGTATTGAATGAATAATATGTCAAAATAGTAAAACTATCAACCTTGCCTCTTTATATTTAAACTTGGTTCAAGTAAGATATTTCTCCCGAAAGGGTTAAAAACACCAACACTTTCCCGCACCAAACTCTTGTTCAACACCTAAGAGAACCCTAGTGTCTAAATAGGGACAACATAAATTTAACAATTTTATGGTTTGCGGTGTTTTCTAAGTTTCAAGTTCTTGCATTTTATCTGTTTTCTAAGTTCCAATTTATTAGGTTAATGCTTTGGTTTATTAGTTAAGAATTTGGTGTTGAAATGTAACAAGGGATGTCCTCATTCATGTTTTTGTGTTTTTTCATGGGGAGGACATAAAAGTCATATTTCCTAGACATGTTTTATTTGTAAAGTGACCTTTTAAATAAAGTACTTTTATAAAGTGAATGTACTTTATAACTTAAAGTGATTTTAAGTTGTGGGACCCAAAAGTATTTAATGAGCATTTATTACTTATTTTTTAATTAATGGGGAGCATTAAATATGAGCCCTCATATTAGACTTATGATAGCCATTAGATTGAAGTCGGTTATATAAGTTAGGGTTTCTTGGGAAAAGAGAAGAGTACATATACATTCTTGGGAATGTGAGAAGAACACACAGTAAAGACAAAGGAGAGAGAGATCAAATTTCTAGAGAGTTTAAGAGCACCATTTTCAAAATTAATTAGAGTGTACAGTTCCCAAGGCAGTGCAATCATAATAGTCCATACAGTAGAAGGAAGGACAGTCTCTACAATGAGAAGACAGTCCGTACAACAAGAGGGAGGCATGATTTCCAAGAAAGAAGTCCGTACAATCTATATTGTACTTGCTGGCATGCTTTTCGAGGTAGATTTAAGTGCATTTATTGTTGTTGTTTGTTATCTGTA
Source organism: Picea glauca (assembly GCA_000966675.3). Taxonomy (NCBI): domain Eukaryota; kingdom Viridiplantae; phylum Streptophyta; class Pinopsida; order Pinales; family Pinaceae; genus Picea; species Picea glauca. The sequence continues at coordinate 586,858 of JZKD02S1590582.1, read as the reverse complement.
TAGTGACACAATTTCCAAGAAATTAGGATGTTGTTTGGTTGGCATGTGTGGTCAACTGAAGCTTGTTGGCACAAATTTCTAGAAAGAAATCAGATTGCTTAGATAAGTTCATTTTCATTTCTAATTTACAGTTGGATTTAATAAATTTCTGGGTTGTAAGAAATTTCAGATCTTCTCTTGAATAATAGAAATAATCTCTCTAGGGTTTTCCCCACGGTGGGGTTTTTGCCTTGGTCACTGGACCAAAAATCACTTGTCTATTTATTGCCTTATCAAAGTATGGGTCAGTGATTTACTTGACTTAAGTGTTTTAGCTTCCAGTTTCTTTCAGTTTTAAAGGCATTTATTAAAAGACTAAAATCTTAGTTTAGTCAAGTGTTTGACGAAATGTGTGAATGAGATATTTATTATTTTGTCATTAAAAATCTTCATTTGGTTCATAAGGTATAAGGTTAAGTTCTTTTTTAAACTAAATGCTATAAAAAAATTCCCCCCTAAAAGAGAATATAACCTAGCATGGTGAAATACATTCCCATATGAAGTTTGAGGCATACATGTGTCCATTGTAGGCTTGTTCGTTTGAATGTCTGGGCCAAAATCATGAATTTGTGAGGAAAATGAGTTCTAACCAATTTTTTTGGTGGCTTTTATAACATTGAAACTCTTGATCGATAATTTTGTAGATCCTTCGTAAAGATTTTGGAAGATTCTCTATTAATAATTTGGATACATAATGTCAATGTTGAATCGAGGATTTAAAATTGTAGTTAGATTTCAAACTTCATCTAACAAAATGAACTCTTGGATAACAATTTTTTTATGTAATGAAACTATCGATCAAGAAATTGTTTACCCCAATTAAAATCGGTTAGACTCTAAAACAACCTATAGGGTATTTCGTTCTTACCATAAATTTTGATCACCTTACCCATTTAAAATAAAAATTATATTCTACAAATATACAAATTTAATTTTTTTCATTATTATGTTAAGGCCCTAAAACCTCACATTAATTATTGACCACATAATTTGAGGGCTATGTCGACTTTCTTAATTTAAAAAATGTATATAGTTTACATTAAAAATTTTGCAAAGAGGGATACAGACAAGAACAAACATTTTTTTATTTATATTGTACAAACTATTTTAAGGAAGTTCCATGATTTAGGTAGTCATACAACTTCAAAAATACTATATTGTGGAAGCTAATTCAATTTCCTACATTTTGTCTTCTTACACCAATTCAAATTAGTTGTGAAAGTGTCTCAAATCATCCATTTAAATCAATAGATTGTTGTCTTCTATATTTGCATTGTGACTAACACCTCATGAAAAACCATAATTAGGTTCGAGTCACCCATAATCAAATCAAATCAAAAAAATGCACATGATATTTAATTAAAGAGCCTATGCTCCAAGATGTAGCATCAAGATTCAAAATTTAAAACATGTACATCATAATATCCATATCTATAAGAATTGTACTCACTCATATACATGTACAAATGAGGGATATCAACCCTCTATTATATATCCTTAATATTCTATATCACTAAAATATTACAAACTATTGTGCATCCACATTATTGATCTCTTAAAATTATCTCATGATGTTGTATAAGTGATTGTGAGGAAAATTATTATCCTCCGCACCCAAATTCAAATCCCAGTTTCTGACATGTTGCTCTAGGTACCATCCTTGCAATTCACATCTACATGAATATTTCTCACTAATATATTTATGTAGATGAGGGATATCAACCCTCTATTATATATCAATGATTTTTTTGTAGGCATTCACTAAAATTTGATAAAATATTGTATACCCACTTAATTCATTTCTTAAAATAATCCTATGAAATTGTAGTTTCCAAGAAATGTATTATCATCTCTAGTTCAATCCCCACTTTATAGCATATTACTTAAAATAATTCTATGAAATTGTGGTTAAAAGAAAAAACTATTATTATCTCTATTCCAGTTCAAATCCCACTTTATAATACATTACTATAAATATCATATTTAAAATAACATAATATACATACATGAAAAGTTACCAAATATATTATCTTATTAAAAAAAGGATTATATGAAAATAGTTTTTCTAAAAATATGTTAAAAAAATCCTTTATAAATTCAAATATAAAACACATAAATATATGATCATATTTAATGACGAATATACGACCCATATCTTTAATTACTATCATAATGACAACCTAAAAATCAAATCCACTAGCATAGCCTTCGAGTTCTTGTAAGAGGATGAATAAAAGACAATCACTACACCGAAGGACAAATCCACCTTCCTCCAACCTAAACAAAATTTCAAAATGAGGTCAATTAGATCAATTGTTTTTGACAAAGTACGAATGAAGCACCACACTTTACAACTTCTTGTTCAATAGCATTGTCTTAAAAAAGATTAAATGATTAGAATAAGTGTGCATCTCCTTTTCGCTCCGTGGTTTCTTTAGCATGTTCAATTTGACGAGCCTTAACTATTAGATAGACTTGTTTGGTGGAATTCCGAAATAAATTATTTGAATTCCAAATTTTGTAAAAAAATAAAGCTTTGCATTTATTTAGGGTAAGTTTATTAGTGTTTTTTTTTAATTAGTGTTTGTGTCTATTACATGTGGGATTAGCTTTTGGTTTAAAAAAATGTGATTAAGGGTATCTACACTATGAAAATCATCTCTCACCTATGTAAGAGGGCCACACTAACCCTTAAAATGAATGGGTTTTTTTGGGTGTCTCTTTCTGACTATCACGAGTTTTGAATCACTTAGAAAATGGAGAAGAAGACATTTTTACACACACAAAAAAAAACATCTCTTATATTATTTCATCACACAATTTACATATTTATAGGAATAGTAGAATTCTCTAGATCTGGGAATTGTGGATCTAAGATTATAATAATAGCTAATACACCCTAGAGCTTTATTCCAACAATAACTTCTTATGGTTACAATGAGAACCTATTATGACTAATTTCTACATTATTCCAACTCCCCCTTTAATGGAGAAACACTTTTTCTACAATATATAATGTTAATAATAAACATTCTTGAACTCTAATCTTTGTTTGGTTTTATCTTCATCAACATTTCTACCCACTCTGAAATCTCATAAACTACGCTCTTTCTCAACTATCAACTTCGATCTATCACTTATTCTATTTAAGACATAATTTTCTTTAATCATCAATGATCTATTTCTAAGATCAATGATTCTTGACTACCATAGTCTCAATATTGAATCATCCTAATAACATACTTCCATCTATTTAAATACACAATTTTCTATTATACTCACAAATAATATAAGAAATATAGAAAATAAAACTAGATATTGAATCTATCCAAGAATCAATCTTTCAAAGTAACATTTTCTAACATATACAAACACATAAAAATAACCATAACAAGTAATATACTCTGTTCTATTATTGGTTCTCCATTAAATATATTTGCACTAGTCATCAAACTAATATAAAATTCATGAAACTTGTACACCCAAAAAACAAATTTCCAAAAAAACTTGTAGTTTCCATCAATCCAAATTTCACCACTTCCCTTTGTGGCAGGCGTCATCCACATCCACACCCATTTACTCATTCTAAGCGGATCGATTCACGTAACAACATGCATGAGAAAGATTTTGGGGATCTTCCACTTGTATTAGGCATTGCTAAATGAAAGACATCAACATAAACATAAATTGCATATTGGATAGATTAATAATCAATTAAATACATTATAAATAACTTTGGTCTCTTTTCCCCTGTCATTGCCTCCAGATGCTTGATCTCCTTCCAATTTGCAGGATCTTTGAGTAGTGGCATGCACAAAATAACGACGTGAAATAAAAAATGAACGACCCATGATCCAATCAACCCACTCGCTTCATGTGTCAGCAAGTTGTTCCTTCATGCAACAGGAAAACTAGCAGTTATTTCTTAACAGGTAATTGACTGTTAGTTTATGGACAACAATATCTCTAATCTTAAATAACGCTTTTAAATAGGGCGACCTCACCACGTGGACCACCAAAGAGGGAACCCATCTCCCTTTGCATAATTTTTAATTTTTTTTATTATAAACTTTCCTCTCCAGTCCAACTAAGCAGCTAAGTTCCTAATAAATAATTAACATGATTTTTCAGTTCGGCAATCAACTAAATAAAAAGATAAGCAACGCTTGTATGTCAGAAATAAAGTATGAAGTCTCTTGCTATTGCTATAAAAAAAAGACTGCTCAATCTGATAAAAAGGGTGTCTTCTGGATGAAATACAACGAGTGGTCATTTACTTCTCACTTCCAGTGTTTTGATTTTTTCAATCTTTGCATATTTGTATTTGTGCAATGTTTATTTTTCATGTACCAGTATTGTTGTTGCTGCATTTTTTTATTTCTAAAGATAAAATTTTGGATCAATTGGTGTTAGAGCCTGGATCCAAGCCAACTTTTGTTCAATCACGAAATTTAGAAGGGATGCCATTCAACAATTTTATTTTTCTTAGAGATGCACTTCCTTCTCAAGACCTACAGTATGCCCTCCTTAAGGTACTGCATTCCTTCTTAGTCCACTCAAGAGTTCAACGATTCTTAGTGCAATATCAAGTGACAGATCGATATCCATGGTGAATGAAAATTATGTCATTGTGAAGAGAGTCATCTACAAAGGATTCTACATCGAATGCCATATCTCCAATTCAGGATTTAATGATGGCTCTCCAAGATTTACTTCATCTTCAAAAGCGTAGAGCTCCAACAACCATGCAACTTGATACACACTTCCAATTACTGAAGTTTGTGGGCCAAATGAATGGAGAGAATGTTGATTCTTGGCTTCTCATTCTTTACACATACTTTCTTACATGTCTTGAAATGACAAAAGGAATGAATATTTAAATCACCAGTGTGCAACTCGAGGGCATTGCACAAAAATGGTGAGACACTCAACTGAAGAAATATTCCTTGGTCATGGACAAAGGCAACCCGATCGAGACACTGACACCACACATTATGACATGGGATGGATTTTTCCAGGATCTTAGAGAGAGCTTCTACTCACATGGCTATATCTAAAACCTCCTCACTAGATGGTTTCAACTCCAACAACTTGTCAATCATTCCATCCAGGGATACATCGACATCTTCTGCAAACTGCACATACAACTCCACATCACTGACTCGAAAGAGGTATTTATTTTCAATTTCAGTTATGTATTATTGTTAAGCATCCATTGTGAAGTAGATATGTTCGACGGTCCTTCCTTGGAAAGGGATTTTCTTTGAGCCTTGGTCGTGGAACTTAAGGTGGTACCTCGACTCCGTTCTCCTCAAGTTCGACATGAACCATCCACTCCTGGTAATTATCCTACTCTCCCATCAACCGTCCCATAGTCCTTTCCCGCCTCATCCATTAATTCACCATGGTGTTCTTTCCATAAGCCTAATTTGCACTCTTTTGTCAACTATTGTGCACTTAAGAATATACACACCAACAAAAATTTGTTTGTCGAGATTGCTCCGACAGACTCCCCTACAAATATGAAGTGGTTTCCCTTGATAACCCTACTAAAGTAGATCCATCCCTCATTTTAATGATTACTTATGAACTAGGAACATCTACTATTCCTCTCTTCAATGATAATTTCCAAATAAAACATGAATTGGCTACCCTTATTATGGACAATGGCAGCCAAAAGAACCTTGTCTCACAGGACTTGGTATAATGCCTTTAAATACCCACTACTTCGCACCCAAACCCATACCAACTTGGTTGGGTAAAAAAGGTCATCCCTCGCCTCATAGTTTCTAGGTGTTATGCGGTCACCTTCGCCATTGGTTTGTTTCACGATACAGTCACATGTGATGTGTCCCATCTTGATTGTGTAGACTTATTACTCAACCTCCCCTACAAACAACCCTGACATGTTGTATACCATTCCAAATCCCACCAATATCATCTGCAAATGGATGAGCACACCTTTGTTCTCACATCATCTACTCCTAAATCCACTCCATCTCTTACCGAAAAATAAGCAGTTAAGCAAGTCAGTATCAATAAATGTGTCTCCTTGTGCTTAGTACACCCTGTTAAACCTGATAATTTTTCTACTCCTACACCTTCAGACATGCTCCCCTTGCTTGACAAATTTACCGATGTTTTCACACAACCCATAGGATTAGCCCCATATCACTCTATTGAGCATTCCATTGACCTCAAACCAGACACATCCTTACCCAACGAACCCTCCTATTGCCTCACGACTCAAGAAGCTTATGAAATTGAATGCCAAATAGGCCAACTTCTAGAATTCAGCCACATCAAGCCTTCATTGTTGTCACATGGATCCCCTTCCTTTATTATCCCAAATAAAGAAACTTTCAAGTGGTGCCTCATAAATGACAAGCACGCCCTCAATAAATCCATTATTAAAAATGAAATCCCCTTCCCTAGATCAAGTATTTGTTGGAATACCTACAAGGGGCTTGCTTCTTCACTAATATGGACTTGAAATCTCAATATCATCAAGTGTGCATGAAGATAATAGAGACATGGAAGACAACGTTCAAGACCAAATTTGGGATTTTTAAGTGGATGGTAATGTCGTCCAGGTGGACGAATGCACCAACCACATTCATGCACCTCATTAATGATGTCTTCAAACCACACCTGGGTAAGTTTTTTGTTATTTATTTGGATGATATTTTTATCTTCAGTAAATCTTGACAAGACCATTTGCAACATGTGTGTGGAGTGATTGAATTGTTGCGTGAGCATAAGTTTCAAGTGAAATAAAATAATTCCTTCTTTGGAAAGACTTTCATCTAGTACTTGGGATTCATAATGGATGCCCAAGGTGTGCGCCGAGGACCCTCGAGGGTGAAGTATTTGGCACAATGGCATACACCCTCGAACATGCATGACCTCAAAAGTTTCACGAGGGGCATCAATTTCTATAGAAATTTGTCTCCCACTTCTCATAGCTGGCTCTACCTCTGCATCATTTGTCACGTTAAGAAAATTTTTATTAGACTCCAGAGGCTAAGCGTCGTTTCATGAAATTGAAGAGAAGATTGTGTTCAACTCCTATTCTAAGACTATCAGACATGAATCGTCCCTTTTAGATCGAGACATACACCTCTCAATTCGTCAGTGGGGATGTACTTAAACATGGAGGGAATTTGGTAGCGTATCACTCTGAGACTCTTACAGAAGACAAAGTTAACTAAAACACATATGACAAGGAATTATATTTCTTGGTACGTGCACTAAAGAAATGGTGCCACTACATTCTAGGTAAAGAGACCATCCTACATATCGAACACCATCCATTGATATTCATCAATTCCGAAAGTAAGATGAAAGAAAAATACCATTTAAAGGGGGCATCGTACCTTCAATAGTTTCACCTGGTTATTAAATATAAGAAGGCTACCTCCAATAAGATGGTGGAATTGTTAAGTCATCCCCCAATGTAGGTTATGCACATTTTAAAAGTGTGTTGTGCAACTTATGATGAGTGTAAGGATGTGTATGCTACAGATCCATGTTATAAAGAATTATGGCATGCTTTGCAACAACCTATGGTCATCAAATAGGCTCCATTTCTTGACTAAACCATTCATGAATGATGGCTCTAGAAACTCAATGATTTATGTGTTTCACAAACCAAAGACCATCTCATTCCAATATAAGAAGCACGTGCTTCTTCTTACGACGGGAATATTGACATAGCCAAAACCATCCTCAATCTCCAACACCATTTCTACTAGCATTCACTATCCAAACATGTCGAAAAATTAATTCGTACTTTTTCCCTTTGTTCACAAAGTAAGTAATTGTTACAGGTGAATCGTCCTGCGGACAAGCGGATTCCCTCTTAGTGTCAAGACCCCTAAACCAAGATAGAAAGGGTGCTATCATTGGTCACTAACATCCTTTTAGATCTAATTAAGCTAATTTATGAAGAGGAAGAAGCGAGATGTGTACCTTGTTAACGACGTTTGTCCTCACGAAGTCCAAGATAAGATCCAATCCTGAGCTCCTCGATAGGTCTTGTAGAACAACAAAGATACAATGGACTTCCTATTCTACTGAGATTAGCTCATATACAGATCTATCTACTGAAGACAAATTCATGTGAAACAAACATAAACTTGAAAGAAACAGGCCAAGCATGTATATGTATTAATGAGAACAAATGAAGAATACTTACAATCCTCTGATGAAGGTGCAACAGCTTCTTTCGGCTCTCCTTGTCCAACCCATTTTCTCAAGTAATCTACACTGATTATGTTTCAATGGCATCTCACTTATGGGATCATAATTTTGGTGTAATTCTCAATCTCCATATGTAAATTACCACTTATGAGATTATAAGTTTGGTATCTCTATCCTTTTTCCATGTGTCTTTCACCATGAGAAGGCCTCTTTATATAAGCTTTGAGAGGCCCAACCACTTAGGAGATCCTTGGGATAATTTGAGGATTCATCTCCTTCAGTTGTGGATCTTCCCTAAGATCATGCCTTGAACTCATATTCGAATCCAACCAACTTCAAAGATTGAGGGGATTCTTCCCTGTTTTAGCTCAACAAACCAAAAATTCTATCGGAAAAGGTAGTGCTCCCCTAAAAGGGTACACAGAGTGTTCCAACGTTCCCCCAAAGAGGCCCAGGGAGTGCTGGGACTCTGTGGGTAGGGGAGCGCTGCCCTCCAAAATCCATTTTTGAGTGGTTTTTCTAGTGGCAAAAGGCTTGTACTCCTTGTCAAGTGATTTCTCCTCTTCAAGACCAGTCTTTGAGGTGTCTTAAGTTTCCTTACGATGTCATTAGAGGCATGACATAAGCAATACGACAATATGATGTTTGTGACACTTGTGGTCAAGATGCGACACTTGCGGACAAGATGCAACACTTACAACACTTGTAATGATGACAATTGCGACACTATTGAAGTGAGTAATTTTGATGTGTAACAGTGATCTAACTGTCTACATGGCCTCTACCAACCTCTACCAGTTCCTTCTCATCCATGGGAATCCATTTCCATGGACTTTTTGAGTGGTCTCCCTAACACATTTCACAAGCATGATGTTATTTGTGTTGTAGTTTGTCGTTTCTCTGATATGGCTATGTTCCTTCCTTGTCATAAAACTACAACTTTTGAGAAAACTTCCAACCTCTTTTTCCATCATGTGTGGCCCCATTTTGGCTTACGCAGTAGTATCATTTCAGATAATGTCTCCCACTTCCTCAGTACATTCTAGTGTACTCTATAGTCTTTGTTCGGATGCCAAGTCCATTTCTCCACCACATTTCACCCCCAAACTAATGGAAAAAAATAGGTTGTCAACCGCACTCTAGTCCACTCTCTTTGTAGATACTTTTTCAAAAATAATCAATGGGACTCTTATCTGCACATCAGTCAACATAGTTATATTAGGGCCATCCACTCCTCCACAGGCTTGTTACCCTTTGAGGTTTGTTTGTGATTTCATGCAAGTGTGCCCTCAGAGTTACCACTCACTCTTGCATCCCCAGGGTCTTCACGATAACAACAAGAGAAACAATAAACACATAGTTTCATCCACAAAATTGCACAATGACATTCCCAAGTAGCATAGGCATTTCAAGCACCATAGGAGCACTCTAAGTAGAGGCAGGATAAACAATGTTGACCATTAGTTTTTCATCATGATGATTGAGTGTGGCTATCATTGGACAAGCACTGCTTTCAAGGACAACATCAAAAGCTTCACCCTTTGCGTTATGTTTCATACACCGTGATCGAAAGAATTGGTGAGAATTCCTATCTCTTGGACTTACCACCAAAACTTCGTATCCATGATGTCCTCAACGTCAAGAATATCAAGTTGTTCGAGCCACCAATCCTTGATGAAACCATCACGGTACATCATCTAGTGAACAATATACCATATTTTCATCCTCCTTTCCTCACTCACATCACTCGCCAACAACATTATGTTTCCTACCTTGTGGGCCTTAAGGGCCAGACGCCTGTGAAGGCCAAGTGGATGTCTCTAGCAACATTACAACATTCTTTCCCTCACTTGCTAACAGAAGCAGGGACACTTCTCAATCTAAATAGGGAGGAATTGGGACACCAAAGAGGGCTCCCATCTCCCTTCGAATAGATGTTTCTATTGTAAACTTTCCTCCCCAATCGAGCTAAGAAAAACAATTCCTAATAAATTATTAGCATGATTTTTCCATTATGAAATTAACTAAATAAAAAGCGAACCAACGTTTGTTAGTTAGAAATAAAGTAGCAAGTCTCTTTTTGTTGTATAAATAAAAATCGCCCAATCTGATGAAAAGGGTGTCTTCTTGATGAAATACAACGAATGGTCATTTACTTCTCACTTCCAGTGTTCTTCTCTTTTCATTCTATGTGTATTTGTATTTGTGGATCATTTATTTCTTGTGTACTCGTCTTGTTGTTGCTACATTTTTTATTTTTACAAATAAAATTGTGGATCACCACGACACAAATACACAAAATCTCTACCTCTTCAACAACATTTAAAGTCACAACAATCATTTACAAATCACATACTATACTCTAAAAAAAACTAATACTCTCACACTCTAACCTACAACAACACATATTTTTCTCCTATATTATTGCTTCACACAACTTACATATTTATAGGAATAGTAGAATTCTCTAGATGTGAGAATTGTAGATCTAGGATTCTAATAATAGTTGATACACCTTAAAACCTTATTCTAACAATAACTTCTTGGTGTTCCAATATGACTAATATTTAAATTATTCCGACTTTAAGACTTTATAGAACAAAACCCTCAAAATTCAATCACACTAAAAAAAATTGGCATACTAAATAATTTTTTGTTTTAAATTCAGGATAAAATCCATCCCAAACTCAATAATTTAAAATGAAAACTCATCTCTTATATATAAATCACATTTTCAACTCGAGTACTAAAATGAAATATTCCGATATATATAAAAACAGTGACTTGATATATTTGATCTTTTAAAAAAAAAAAATCCAAAAGAAAAATCCTTTTATACACATATATCATTTAGATTAAAAAGCTTTTTAATACAAAATATATATGATTTGGGTTTTAAAAATACCGAACAGTATAAACATGTAAGGAGGAAGGCTATAGTAACTCAGACTTCGAAGTGGCAACGAGGGCTGCCGCGTCTGCTTAACGGTCTGCACAACAGTATAGAACGTTTACTGCAATTTCCTTAACATCTTTTATATAAAAAGAAAGACTATAGTAACTCAGGCTTGGAATCTGGAACCAGAGCTGCCCTGTCATTTTGACGGTCTATACAACAGTATAGAACGTTTTCTGCAATTTCCTTAACATCTTTTATATAAATAGAAAGACTATAGTAACTCAGGCTTGGAATTCGGAACCAGGGCTGCCCTCTCATTTTGACGGTCTGTACAACAGTATAGAACGTTTTCGGCAAATTCCTTAAGATCGGTGACAGCATTATAATCGTTTTGGCTGTCAGATTCCATCCGAGTAAGCGTTTCATCAGACCATCACGCAATACCTGCAATCTGGTTTTGGAAGAGCCTTCGAATGCTGACGAACAATTGGACGCCAGCATGAAAACTGAGGGAAAACATGCAGAAAATGTTAGTTATTACGATAGACAAAAGGGAGAAAACAAATATAAATGCAGAAGCCACATAGGACATGGACCTTAAGTCTTCCATACTGGCGTACCAATTCTAGACTGCTCCTCAGCTTGACCTGAAATCCAGGGGCAACAGCGACGAGTTTCAGAAGCCTAAAAATCAGAAGGCCAAAATATAAACAACAAACTTTATTGAGAGAGAGTAAATGACTTTTGTTTGTAGAGAGAGTAAATGTTACCGAAATCTCCTTCTGTTTTTTCACGATTTTAGAGAGTGCTGACTGCACGTTATTTCGCGGCGGTGCTCTGGGACTGAAAAGTTGTTCGAATGAGCTTATTGACATCATGTCAATCGAATCCCTGCGGGTTGAGCTGAGACCACGGCTGAGACGGAGAGGATTTCTGTAAGAGGCTTCCTTGAGGCGAGGAGGAAGCGGTAA
>JZKD02S1590582.1:547185-562741 GCA_000966675.3 Picea glauca | reverse complement strand
ATCCACAGAATCTGAATATACCCTACTTTTACTCACTGTATAATTGAACCCATTTCCATGAAAGCTACGTGGTATAATTCAAGGCAGAACGTATGTAGGCCTGTGCGTAGGCCTGCACAGTTACAATTCAAAGCATACCTTTTATAGGCCTTATATAGAAAACTTCCATTCATAGGAAAATCGTTTTATACGGAAAAACCTTAAGCTTGTATATTAAAATAGCATGCCTATATCGACCTTGTTTTGGTAGTCTGGTTAATCATAAAACGACAAATTCCAAAAACAACCCCTTATAAACCGGTCTGTTAGCCTAAACAAATAATGATTTATGTGAGAGGTTTTGAATCTCCTGAAGTGCCTGAAACATATAATAATAAAACTGGTTCTACAAACGTTTAAGAGTATATACGGGGCTTGTGACCGGTGCCATGCCCATAAAAATATATCGCCGTCTCTGCAGTGTTCACATGAGTTTCTTTTGCCAACCTGCAAAGGAAAATCCAAGTCTGGTCGGAATCTTTATAATAGTCGAGAACGGTTTTGGTTTAACTATTAGTCCATGCGAAACCATACCTCTTCTCAGCACTCTTAGCAGAATATGTTAGAAGACAAATGTAAGTTCCAACTTGCATGATGGGCATGCTGCATTGGTAATCATAATATAGAGACAGGATTTTTCCCATACAGTGACACGACAAACAGTCCAATTCATAAATATATATAAAACAACTCTTGTGTGTCACTGCATGTTGGTTCTTTGGGTGTACTGTGTGCTGGGAAAAGCTCTCTTTATCCTACCATTCCAAATGCAGCTCTATTTATCCTACGATTCCAAATGTGTCCATCATGCAAATTGGAACTTACATCTATTGCTACACAGTCAATCTTTCTCTAATTCATATGTATGTGTCGAAACATGTCAACGAATTTCCTCATGGGGTCACATGCATGCAATCTATCTATTCATGATCAATTTGTATAACTTGAGTGATAGATGTTATATATGTGATAATACCCATAGACGCGGAGTACAATGTTAATGCAAACATGTGCAAGGAATGTTAATGAAAACATGTGCAAGGAGAGCATGATTGTATGCCTATGAAGGCTATTGTAATTCTCCCTTGAATATTAAGAATACAAATAATCATTGCTCGTGGTTTTTTTCCTCATGGGTTTCCACCTAAATCACTGTATCAAGTGTATGATTGATGTGCTTGGTTTAATGCGTGTTTTATCTTGCTTATTTTATGCTAAGTAGTATCAGAGCTTAGAGTTGAAGGAGCAAAGAGCGAAGGAGAAGAGAATCTGGTCGTTGGATCGAAGAGCCGAGTTGAGTGAAGTTGGCAGGTTTTATTACACCGTCGCAGGTGTAGTATTATAAGCATCGGTTTTGGAGTTTTTCTGCATATGGAAAAAGTGCAGAGTTCCAAGTTTGAGGTGGAAAAGTTCAGTGGTAAGAATAGTTTTGCACTATGGAAGCTCAAGATGCAAGATCTGCCTGTGCAACAAGGATTGCAAAAGGCCTTGGCTGGAAAGCCAACGAAACCGGCTAGCATGACAGACAAGTACTGCGAAGATCTGAATGCAAGAGCCCTCGATACTATTCATTTGTGTATCACAGATGAGGTGTTGTTTAACATCGTTGAAGAGACGACAACAATAAGATTGTGGACCAAACTGGAGAGTCTGTATATGACAAAGAACTTGTCAAACAAAATCTTCTTGAAGAGGCAGTTGTACAGCTTGTAGATGAAAGAAGGTATGAAAATTACTAATCACTTGAATGTCTTCAATACTCTGATTTGTCAATTAACTAATATGGAAGTAAAGTTCAAAGATGAGGACAAGGCAGTTACTCTACTGTGTTTGTTGCCTGAGTCTTGGGACCATCTAGTCACAATTGTGTGGTTTAACACAACATATTCCATTGATTATGACACGGTTGTGGGAGATTTGTTGTTTGAGGAGATAATGAAAACATCTGGTAAATAATCCTCAACAACAAAAGAAATGGTGGTCATAGGTCGATCTACATAAAGAGGGCAAATTCATAGGGCTACATCAAGGTCTAAGTCAAGAGGAAAGAAGAGTAATAAAAAATGTTGGTTCTGTGGAAAATATGGGCATCTCAAGAAGGATTGCTGGAAAAGACAGAATGCATCCAAGGAGGACTCCACAAAAGAATCAAAGGAAGCTAATGTAGAAGAATTGTTTTTTGGTTCCAGTTCAGGTATGGTTGATGATGTATTGTCTACTTGTGATCTTTCACATCAACATCATCATTGCTTGTTAGATTCTGGTGGGTCCAACCACATGTGACTTCATAGAAATTGGTTCTCAACTTACCAATCTATTGATGATGGTGTTGTTTTTATGGGAACTGATTTATCTTGTAAAATTGTTGGAGTTGGTAGCATTTAGATTAGAATGAATGATGATTCTATAAGAACATTAATTGATCCAGATTCGGATCCAGGAGGTTGATGGGGCTAAAAAAGGCCTAAAAATCAATGTTCTCATAATGACAGGCTCAAACAGACATCGTATGCTCGTGATATCGCGCTCTATTTGAAAAGTCAAACAGGGAAAAGGTCAAAGGTCAACTGGAAAAAGTCAATGCTGAGGTCAGCATGACGCCACCAAAGTTATTTCATGATGCTGATGTGACAGAGGCAGGTGATGACAAGTGGCGAACAATGACTGGGCAAGATGATGTAGACGTGGACCAATACAGTATCGACACGTGGCATGTGGTTGGTCAAATGTGGTAGGGCCACATGGCCCAGGCATGGGCAACCACATGGCACCCAGTCATAAATCGTGTGGCAAGTTTTAAAAATGTGTTTGCGGTCCATGGGTTTTGAACCCACGACCACGGACCAAGCCAAAGTTTAGAGAAGAGGTCTAAACCAACATGCCACACATAGAGCTTGTTTAAACAAGCATTATATATTATATAAAAAGTGTATATATGTATTAAGGTTTGGCATGGAGGGGGCTGGGATTAAGCCACAACCCATGGTTTGATTATCCATACGACCACCATTTTAGCAGGGTGTGGGGCGCATTACTATAACCATCAGCGCACGTTTTTTATGGCACTTCCACCATGTAATACGTGGCTGGAACCACGGGCTTGACACATGGGAAGGGGCACGGTCCCATTGCATTGCACCATATGCCCACAAATCAAGGAGCTAGCGTGATCTTGGGGCCAATGCTTGGCCATATTAAGGTGCATGTGACCCGAATAGGGGCGTGCACGCGTGATTTTGGGGCTTAAGCCCATATTTTTATACAGAGTGTGTTTTTAACTATATAGTTTGGATTTTTTATTGTTTTTAAGCCTATAATAGTGGATTTTGGCCATTATTGGGAGATATTGGACTCTTTTTGAGCCCAGATTTTGGGAGGAAGTTGGAGAGTAATAACCAACTCCAGATCTATAAAAACCAGACATGTTTGAGGTTATGGAGGATAGTCAGAGTAAATTTATGCTGAAGTAAAGGAAATCCAAAGCCATTTTTATGCAGGGGAGCTGTTGAGGAGAAAAACTTTGGAGGCCATTTCCGGAGGCTATACTACTCCCTTTTCAGTGTCGTCTATTGCGTCAGGTTTCTGAGATAGAGAAGAATACAACTAGTCAGTCAGAGACCTATATGATGTAATTTTAATGCAGATTGTAAAGCATTGAATATTTAATAGGGAAAGCTTCCCTCACTGAAGACAAAGGCTTGGAGACGTATGCGAATTTTGCCGAACTTCGTTATCTACTTCTTGTGTCCAATTTGTTGATGGTTTGATTCTTTATGTGATATGATTTTCTCTTCATAATATAAGTTTGTTTGTTGTCTTTATATTCATATGCACCCTTAGAAAAAATTGTTGATAAAATTGAAGTTATAGTGTGAAATTGCTAAGCTTCTATTTTTAGATCAAGTGGTATCAGAGCAGGCTGACTTTGCAGGAACTACAAATATGGGGAAAATATTGAAGAGATCTAGACTCCAGTAACTCGAGGAGATCAACCAAACAATTCAGCGAGAGAATGTTGAATTGCGAAGATTGGTGCAGATTCTCGAGGAAGACAGGGAAAGAATGTGAACGCTGATCTTGGCAACGGAAGCAAGGACAGTTGGAGGAAGTCCTTCAGCTAGAAGCCCGGGCCCTATCAGATGAGGAGGATTCATATACTCCTGCTACTCCGGTTGAGGAGCAATCGATAGGAGAGTCCATAGGCACATTCTCTTCGCCAACAGAAAGTATTGATTACACTCCAGCCTCACCTCTAACTGATCAGGAAGTGGAGTCTGATCATCTGGAGATAACAACATTTGAGAAACATACCAAACGAGTCGATATGAGAATGTTATTGAAGTTCGGATAATGAAAGGGACAAGGCCTTAGAAAATATGGCCAAGGTAGAGCCGAGCCGATTGAAGTGCGCGAGCGTCCACTCTGGGAAGGATTGGGATATGTAGGAGAATCTTTTGAGGACGACAGTCCAGTGATTCATTGCACACAGTGTCGGAATTTTGGACACGATGTTGACCATTGTTGGGAGTGGCATCCAGAGTTGACACCAGAATGGTTTCAGACTTGACAAGGAAAAAAAGCATCTCGAGCCAGCAACGATGCAAACAGTGAGTCACGAAAGAAAGGTAAACAGGTTGAAAGGTATAAATCACCTTCGCCCACCTTTACTAATGAGCATGCTAGAGTCATGAATCTTATCATAAAAATGATTCCATGCACATTTTGTAGAAACAATAACCATTATGTTGCAGACTGCTAGAAACAAAAAATATATGGAAGAAATATCATGGCGACATGAAGTACGCGATGATGCGACACTGCAGGTCAAAAAGAATCTGCGAGCAAAGTTAGTTCAGCAAGGGCAGGAGTCAGAGAAATCCAAGGGAGATTTGACTCAGTAAGGGCGCGATTCCATCATGTTTCTTCGAGAAAGAAACACTTACTCACATTGTCAGAAGAGAGGACATTGTGAAAATAACTGTGGGAAGATGCATCTAGAGTTGATACACTCAACAAAGCATGAAGGGCCCAAGAAAAACACAGATGCTGCAAAGGAATGGAAGGATGTTGTCGAGGAGCAGAAGGACGCTACAAGAGGAAAACATGTGGATGCTGTAGAGAAGCAGAGGAATCACCGAGACACTCTGTTGGCAGGAGATGGGTCGTTCGAATGGAACTGGGAATATTTTATGCCCTATATGTAAATTGAGTCAGTGTCATTGTCATTGATGTAATAAAAGTAATTTGATTTATGGAATCACTTATTGAGTCTAGTTAATGTTAAGTCTAGGTTGTTTGTCATTAGTAAATTTATGTAAAGATGTAGTCGATTGATGTAATAAACCTTTTGGGGACCAAAAGTTCCTTAGTGGGAAGGCATGATCCAGATTTGGATCCAGGAGCTTGATGGGGCTAAAAAAGGCCTAAAAATAAATGTTCTTATAATGATGTCAAAACAGACATGTGCATAGGGCTCGTCAATACGAACCCAATGAAACTTGAACGGGTTTAAACAGACATCGTATTATCCTGATATCGCGTTTTTTTTGAAAAGTCAAACATGGAAAAAGTCAAAGGTCAAATGGAAAAAAAGTCAATGCTGACGTCAGCATGACGTCACCAAAGTTATTTCATGATGTTGATGTGGCAAAGGTAGGTGATGACAAGTGGTGACCAGTGACTGGGAAAGATGATGCAGACGTGGACCAATACAGTACCAACACATGGCATGTGGTTGGTCAAATGTGGTGGGGCCACGTGGCCCAGGCATGGGCATCCACGTGGCACCCAGTCATAAATCGTGTGGCAAGTTTTAAAAATGTGTTTGGGGGTCCATGTGTTTTGAACCCACAACTAAGGACCAAGCCAAAGTTTTGATAAGAGGTCTAAACCAACGCACCACACATAGAGCTTGTTTAAACAAGTATTATATATTATATAAAATGTGTATGTATGTATTCAGGTTTGGCGCAGAGGGGGATGGGGCTAAGGGTCGTGGTTTGATTATCCATATGATCGCCATTTCAGCAGGGCGCGGGCACATGACCTTTAACCACCCAGGTGCGGGTTTCCATCACTCTTTACCTTATAAAAAGGGGGCTATAACCGTGTGCTATGCGAGTTTGGGGGGCATGGTCCCTTTGCATTGCACCATATGCCCATAAATCAAGGAGCTAGTGCAATCATGGGGCCTGTGCACAACCCTTGGTCTGGCGCTTGGCCATATATAGTACATATGATCGAGTTAAGAGGGGTTGCACGCCTATGTTGGGGGCTTATGCCCATATTTTGTTAAAAATGGGTTTTACACTATAGATTAGTGATTTTCTCACTAATTTTTGGGCATTTTTGGTTATTTTTCCATATCTTGGTGGATATTGGGCCAAATTGTATGCCACGAAAAGTGGGATGTTGGGATTTGATCCCTATACCTCATGAATATATAAACCAAGCCGTTGTGAGGTTTGAAACAATGAAGAATCAACAAAGAATCTTGAAGTAGGTTGATGAAGAACTTTCCAAGGTCAAATAGTCTTGAGCAGTGCAGAGTAGCTCAGCTTTGGATGCGGTTTCCAGGAGTTATACTACTCCTTTTTTAGTGTCGTCTGTTGTGTCAGGTTTCTGAGACAGAGAAGAATACAACTAGTCAGTCTGAGGCCTATATGATGCAATTTTAATGCAGATTGTAAAGCATTGAATATTGAATAGAGAAAGCCTCCTTCATTGAAGACAAAGGCCCGGAGACGTAGGAAGATTTTGTCGAAATCCGTTATCAACTTCTTGTGTCTTGATAAAATTGATAAAAAGTCCTTATAAAATTGAAGTTATAGTGTGAAATTGCTAAGCTTCTATTTTAAGATCATTAATAGATGTAAGACATGTACTCGAACTTAGAATGAACTTGATATCTTTGGGAGTTCTAGATTCTGCTAGTTACAAGTGTACAACTCAAGGTGGAATACTGAAGGTCTCTAAAGGCATCTTAGTAGTCATGAAGTCAAAGAGGTTCGAGAACCTTTATCATCTTGGAGGAAGGAAAAAGGTAAATCAAGCAGTGGTAGCATCTAAAGATGCAAGTGACTCTGTTTGTTTATGGCATCAACATTTGGGTCATATGAGCGAGAAAGTGCTTAAAGTATTGGTTGATCGTAAGTCACTTCCAAGTTTGAAGTTTCATAATTTGAGTTTCTGCAAGTATTGTGTTTTTGGAAAACAGTATAGATAGAAGTTTAAAGTAGGATGGCATATAAGAAAAGGTATCTTGGATTACATTCATTCAGATTTTTGGGGACCATCCCCTATAGTTTCTCTTGGAGGATTGTCATATTTTTTCACATTTATAGATGATTACTCTAGGAAGGTTTGGGTCTATTTACTTAAAATAAAAGATGATGTATTTAATAGTTTTAAGAAATTCAGATATTTGGTTGAAAAGAGCACTAACAGTTCAATCAAGTGTTTAAGGACATATAATGGACGTGAGTTCCCATCTATGGAATTTGAGAACTATTGCAAGGAAGATGGGATCGAAAGACATAAGACCATGGTTTATACTCCTCAACAGAATGGTGTTATTGAATGCATGAATAGGAATCTTCTAGAGAGAGCAAGGAGCATGCTCAGTAATTCCAAGATTCAACAAGAATTGTGGGCATAAGCAATTCTTACAACATTCTATATGATAAATCGGTCACCATCAATTAAAATAAACTATAAGTTTCTATAAGAGGTATGGACAAGTCATTCGTGTGATTTTTCAAATATGAGAATATTTGGTTGTGATGTTTATGCTCTTATTTCTAAAGATCAACATTCTAAGTTAGATCCTAGATCAAAGAAATATGTCTTTGTTGATTATGGTGATGGAGTTAAGGGGTACATACTGCAGGATCGTACTGCCCACAAACTCATCATAAGCAAAGATGTAGTATTTGATGAATCCTCATTCTTAAAATCAGAATTGGTAGATGTTGAAGTGAGACAACAATAGGTATCGCAAGTTGTAATGTCCCCACTTTGGGACATCAGGGTATTACAGAGTGTTATGATGACTAGAGTAGCCAGATGGATATTATAGCTAGTACATGAGCTATTGAAGGGTATTTGGGGGTCCGGCTTGCATCGGTCATCTTATTTCATCATTATAATCCATTCCACACAACTTGGATATGGTTCCGTTGCATTCTGACGATGTGCATGATTTTGAGTTATTTTGGGTTATAGGTTAATTAAATGCACTAAGGAGGTCATATTGGGCATAATACTTGGAGGATCCTCTTAGTGTAATAGCTCATTGGAATTGCGAGGAACCACACTACAAGATAGAATGATGAAAAGTGACTTTCAGTGGACAGGGAAGCCACTAGGAGAAATAAGGTGCTTTTCACAAGTAAAAGAGTTAATTAATTAATTAAAGTGATTTAATTAATTAATTTATAATTAATAAATCAAAAGTCACTTTGGAGGGACAAGGTGAGAAGGAAGGATAAAAGAGAGGCAAGGGCCTCTATTCTCTTGTTCCTGTTGATTATCAGTTTTGATATCTGGCTTCTAGCGAGAGAGCCCATGCCTTGGGGGATTTGAGGGTTTTGACCTAACAAACCCTAGAGGAGAATTCAGTGGTGAAAGATTCCACCTATATTGTTCCAAGCTTGGTCTCGGGGATGTAATACTACACCCACACCATTCTACTTCAAATCTACTCAGCTGGAGGATAGTTCTACACCAGCCACAAGTACAGGAAGAGAGAGGGCGCACCATTGAGGGTTTTCAGCAGGGGGGTGCACCATTCATTGAAGGGATGTTCGATCGAGGAGATTGACAAAGATTTTGGACATTCTTCCACTTGGGTTTTTCTTGCAGGGGCTCAATCATCAAATCTAGTGCATTTTGAGAGGGTTACTCTTGCAGATTGATTTCCTATAGAATTGACACGTTTTTGACAAGACGAGGGGGCTATTCAGATTCATATCTACTCAGTTTGTAGGGGTTATACTTCATATCTGATTTTGAGACTCCACCTAGTGAATTGCATTGTCCAAATCTATCTTTCTAGGGAGTTTCAATGCATTTGGAGGCCTCCTTCATCAGGGATGAAATATTAGTTTTTTGACAGTATTGAGGAGGGCGTAGCTCCACTTGGGGATTCAGTCTTTGAAGGAGCATATCTTGGTATTTCGGTCTGAGACTTTAGGAGGGCACTCAAATCACCCCGATATACAGTTTGGAATCTTCATCGGAGTGTTTGGAGGCCTTGAGCAACAAGGCTGAATTGTTGAGGGTATTCAATCTTCCAACAGGGCGTGACTTAGCCAGTCTTGGGTTTTGACACTTCATATAGCCCGAATCTCATCTTGTGTTGATCTAATGCATTTAGGAGGGACTTTGAAGGTTTGTAGCTTCTCTTCTCCATCTGATTGAGGATTATCTTCATTTTTTTATGATCTATTAGCTCTATTGTACAAGATCTATAGATCCATTGTATCTGGATCTTCTTCCATGTGAATAATATCGGATCTGAGATATTTGAGTTATCACTTATGTTGTTCATCATGCATCTGGTTGAGGTATGTTCATTTCTATATTTATGATTGATTATTGTTGCAAACACACATTAGAATCATTAGTATAACCCTAACGAAACCTAAAGGATCATAATAAGAAAAGTGTTTGACGAAATGCCCCAACTAGTAAAAGTTTAAAATTCATTCAAAACATGGTGTTCCTATCATATTTGCTTGGGAACATTACAGTGGTATCAAAGATTAGATTCTTTACAGCCTAAGGGTCTCCCACAGGGAGAGATGGATAAACAAGAATTGCGCTCAACCCTACGAGAGTTGATAGCCAACATACAATAGAATGGAGAATAGATTAAACAGATGGGAGAGAGATTGAAGGAAGAATAGAGCATTCCTACACCCATTAGGAGAAGAAAACGTTTCTACAGTTGCAAAGTGCCTTGAGAAGCAGATCATAGATGTAGGGGTAGAGGTAAGAAGCACATCATTTAGGTTCTCTATAACAGTTATGATGAGGTGTGTGAGGATGCATCGATAGATGCCTATTTGGAGCAGTCTGATGATGTTGTGACTCTTGCACAAAGGCTAGTGATTCTTTCATGCTTGAGGAGGATAGTGGCCCTTGTACATTGGAGGAAAAGTGGTATGGACATGATGATAACACTTGTGTTTCAGTTGTCATATCAGATACTGTTGATGACCTTACATCTCAACAGAGTGTTGGCACTAGTGGGGGTTCACACGTGTTAGCACCTAGACCTAACGATCTTCCTATGATGACCATGATACGTTTGTCATCTTTCCAGACACCCATGATAGCCACGAAACATGAGGATACTAGTGGAATTTTAGATATGGTAGAGGATCCATATGTGAGGAATGCACACCAGGGATAGATGGATCCACAGATCCAGGAGGAGATACATGAGGTGCAGACAATTGACCTTACACACACACATCAACATGAGGAGAGGGGGTCACTTCTTTTGGAGGCTCCAATGTTTTATCAGGCTATAGAGATTAACAGTTGGATGGGACACTTACTTCCAGGACCATCCTGTAGTGATGAGGATGTACCCCTTATTAGTCAAGATGACCATAGAACGTGACTGGACACATCATTATGGGATCCAGGTGTAGATGATAGTAGCAGGGTGAGTGCAAAGGAGGATACAACTGCTCATACATGATACAGTGTGATTCAACGGGAGATAGAATTTGGTGATGGTGTGCAGTGGTATACAAGAGGACCCAGTAGCACAATGGACAATGGGCAGTTCAATACCTTATCTTTTACAGAGAGTGTTGTTGGGGATTCCAGGGATGACACTGGCAGTGAGGGGCATGAGGTAGCACCTCAGCGTGATTGTGATCAAGAGTCGCACTACTTGGTAGGATAGCTGATATTCAGTGAGGATATGATCATGGCAGCCACTAGGTGCATTGATGACACACGTGTATTGGTGGCAGATTATTGTTGGAGGGAATCGGTGGCACATGATAGTTCAGATGGGGGTGTCGCCATCGATGAATTTCATACTCTCATGGAGAGAGTGTCACTGATGAGGAATTACTACCAATAGTTTTTGATGGATAGGGATTACTTATTGGGGATTGGTGAAATTTATCATGGGACCCTGAGGGAGTAGGAGTTGGAGGTGGACAGACTCACTCATGAGTTGGAGAGCACCCGAGGATTCTTGAGAGGCACATAGATAGACCTTCAAGAATTGAAGTCTCGATAAGAGGATATTCTTGAGGAGATTCTCTAGAGATCCACTACATCTATCTTTGTGGAGAGTCAAATATATCCTTCAGTCACATGGCTAGAGGATGTTGGTGGTTTAGCAGAGGAGCACCAGTTGATGGAGGAGCATGAGAAGTACCCAGAGTCACCAATGAGAACCGAGAGTTATGATTCGGAGGCGTAGGAGCCACCCTCCATGAGGATATTTGAGACAGTCGAGCACTCACATATGCATGGGGACTTCGCAACCAGGGGTATTTTTGAGGACACTTCCATTTGTGTTCCGAGAGAAATTGACCTTCATGTAGAGGTTGATTCATTAGTACACCTAGGATCTATGATGAAAAAAGAGTATACAAGAGATGACATGAGTATGCAAGGGCATACATTGATGAGTTATAGTTCACAAAGACATGCCGAGATATGTAATAGGATTCAAATGGACGTATTGGATTGCAGGGAGGAGACACACTTAGGGGAGCATGTATATGCCTCTCCTTTGTAGTAGCACATAGTTATGAGAGATCACCTTCACAATATCAAAATCTGCATGGGAGATGAGAGATGGAGGTTGGTTGACCAACAATTGGAGGAGTTACTTCCGGTTGTACTGGATGATTGGGATTCAATGATGACTACAGGAGAGTATTTATCATGGGTACCAATGGATGAGCTTCTGATTGAATCCTTGGTATTGACCAAAGCATGTGATATCTTCCAGTCCTAGAGTCAGCTATATATTTTTTTGTTATCCTTTCCCAACCCTTTTATCATAGACATTAACATGAGGAGAGATAGACAGTGGCAGAGGACATGGATATTAGTTAGGCCGAGACCACCTGACATGAGTTCTTTTACGACATATAGCAGGAAAGAGGTGGATTGTAATAGGCAAACAATTGAGACTGTGTGCGTGATGGTGAGCATCATAGGCTAGGTGATAACAGATAGCTCAAAGGGTGACATAGATATAAATACTCATGAGGATGAGCACAGAGGGATTCTAACAATGATCAATCTGACACAGGAGCAATTAGCGGGGATTGGAAGTGATAAACTTCCAAGTTTACCATGGGATTTGGAAGTCCATTTGGTTGGTAGGTTGTTTCACCTTATGATGACCCATGTTGCACCAGAGAGCGACATACTTTAATGTGGTTTTGTTTTGAGTGGGCATGCAGAGACTTGTCTTATGGAGAGAGACAATTTTTCCCTTTTGATCCTCATGATCGAGCATGGAGATGGTTGGGTAGATACTATTTCCACATAGGCTCTCTTATGGATGCAACTTATGGACAATAGGTCCAGTTTCCACATGTATTCCAACCTGAGGATCCAGGAGTGGGGGATCTAGTATATATACAGGGAGCAGACAGGCATGGTCAAAGTAGGGCAGTCCCAACATGGTGATCTTCGACAGAGACTAGCATGGGACCCGAGGATTGCAGGGTTGATAATTTCACTGACTAACAGGGGTGAGTGGACCTTTGTAGGGGAAAGTTGTTTTGAATTTCCATTGAGCTTCAGTGTTGAGGAGAAAACATCACTTGAGGGTGTCTCACAGAGGTGTTGCAATACCTCACTCTGGCATCAACATGTGCAGTTCATGGAAGCCGTGTTGATCTTGGTATGGACTTGGATGATGGACTCATTCCAGGATGAGGCCATGTGTCATGTGCAAGAGATTCACAGTGTTGATATATTTCAGAATTATGATTCATAGGGTATTGCAGTTCACGTCCTGATATGGGACCCAAGGGGTGGAGTGTATGATAGTTCATCTCTGGATGGGGCCTACTTGTGTCCCACAGGTGGACATGGCACTCCAGTATCATATTTGGATGGATTTAGTTATTGCTTGAGGAAAAGCAATATTCTAGTAAGGAGGACTGTAATGTCCCCACTTTGGGACATCCGGGTATTACAGAGTGTTATGATGACTAGAGTAACCAGATGTAGATTATAGCTAGTACAAGAGCGATTGAGGGGTATTTTGAGGTACAACTTGCATCTCTCATATTATTTCATCATTATGATCCATTCCACACAGCTTGGATGTGGTTTCATTGCATTCTGACAATGTCCATGATTTTGAGTTATTTTGGGCTATACGTTAATTAAATGCACTAAGGAGGTCATATTGGGCATAATACTTGGAGGAACCTCTTAGTGTAATATCTCATTGGAATCGCGAGGAACCACACTATAGGATAGAATGATCAAAAGTGACTTTTAGTGGCTAGGGAAGCCACAAGGAGAGATAAGGTGCTTTTTAGAGGTAAAATAGTTAATTAATTAATTAAAGTGATTTAATTAATTAATTAATAAGTAATAAAGAAAAAGTCACTTTGGAGGGACAAGGTGAGAAAGAAGGATAAAAAAGAGGCAAGGGCCTCTATTCTCTCATTCTTGTTGATTATCAGTTTTGCTATCTGGCTTCTAGCTAAAGAGCCCACGCCTTGGGGCTTTTGAGGATTTTGATTTAAAAAACCCTAGATGACAATTCGATGGTGAAAGATTCTACCTATCTTGTTCCAAGCTTGGTCTCGAGGATACATTACTCCACCCACACCATTCTACTTGATATCTACTCAGTTGCAAGATAGTTCTACACAAGCCACGGGTACAGGAAGAGAGAGGGCTCACCATTGAGGGTTTTCAACAAGGGGGCACACCAGTCATTGAATAGAGGTTTGATCCAGGAGATTGACAGAGATTTTGGACATTTTTCCACTTGGGTTTTTCTTGCAGGGCCTCAATCATCAGATCTAGTGCATTCTGAGAGGGTTACTCTTGCAGATTGATTTCCTAGAGCATTGACACGTTTTTGACAAGAGGAGGGTGCTATTCAGATTCATATATACTAAGTTTGGAGGGGTTATACTTCATATCTAATCCCGAGACTCCACCTAGTGACTTGCAGTGTCTCGATCTATCTTTTTAGGGAGTTTCAAGGCATTTGGGGGCCTCCTTCACCGAGGTCAAAATATTAGGGTTTTGACAGTATTGAGGAGGGCGAAGCTCCACTTGGGGATTTATCCTTTGAAGGAGCATATCTTGGTATTTTGGTCTGAGAATTCAGGAGGGCACACGAATCAACCCGATCTATAGTTTGGCATATTCATTGGAGTGTTCGGAGGCCTTGAGCAGCAGGGCCAAATTGTTGAGGGTATTCAGTCTTCGAGCAGGGCTTGACTTAGCTAGTCTTGGGGTTTGGCACTTCATACAACCCAGATCTCATCTTGTGTTCATCTATTGCATTCAGGACGACCCTTGGAGGCTTGTAGCTTCTCTTATCCATCTGATTGAGTATTATCTTCATTTTGTTATGATCCATTAGCTATATTGTACCATATCTACAGATCCATTGTATCAAGATCTTCTTCCTTATGAATAATATCAGATCTGAGATATTTGAGTTATCACTTGTGTTTTTCATCATGCATCTGGTTGAGGTATGTCCATTGCTATATTTATGATTGATAATTTTTGCAAACACACATTAAAATCATCAGTATAACCCTAGCGCAACTTAAAGGATCATAATAAGCAACGTGTTTGACGAAATACCACAACCAGTAAAAGTTTAAAGTTCATGCAAAACGTGATGTTCCTGGAATATTGGCTTGGGAACATTACACAAGTTCAAAAAATTCAGTTGGAAACTCTACCATCTTCAGAAAGGAAGGAGCATGAAGAAGTTCCAGAAGAAGAAGATGAAGATGTAGATGCAGAAAATATCCAGGAAACTAAGGATATGCATCAACTATCTCTGAGGAGATCTTCACGGGTCAGGAATCCTCCTACAAGGTATGACGATTATGTTTCATCTATGGCTTTAGTTTCTATTGATGGAGAACCTAGTTGTTTTCAGGAAGCAATTAAGGTATCTAAAAGTGCTCAATGGAAGAAAGCTATGAACGAAGAAATGGCTGCCTTAGAAAGGAATAAAACATTGAACGTGGTAGAACTTCCAAAGGATAGGCAGGTTTTCGACTGCAAGTGGGTCTACAAACTAAAAAAGGGTGTTGATGATAAAGTTGAAAGGTATAAAGCAATACTGGTAGCCAAAGGGTATTCTCAAAAGGAAGGTATTGATTTTCATGAGATTTTTTCACTGGTTGTGAAGATTGTTTCAGTTCGTGTTATGTTAGCACTAGTTTCTTTACTTGATCTTGAGTTAGAGAAGCTAGATGCTAAAACAACATTTCTACATGGAGATTTAGATGAGGATATATATATATATATA
>JZKD02S1590582.1:516831-547153 GCA_000966675.3 Picea glauca | reverse complement strand
AGAGAGAGAGAGAGAGAGAGAGAGAGAACAACCAGAAGGGTTTGTTCAGGATCACAATAAGAGGTTTGTTTGCAAACTCAAGAAGTTATTTTATGGCTTGAGATAGTCTCCCAGAAAATAGTACAATAAGTTTGATTCCTTCATGGTGAGCCTAAATTTTACAAGAAGTGAATATGATCATTGTGTTTACTTTAAAAAATTGGAAAATGGCATGTTCGTTATTTCAGTGTTATATGTTGACGATATGCTTGTGGAAAGCAAGAGCATGGTCAAAATCAATAGGTTAAAAGGTTAGTTGGCTAGGGTGTTCGATATGAAGGATCTAGGAGTAGCAAAAAAAATCTTAGGAATGGAGATACATAGAGAAAGGAAAAATGGTAAGTTGTGGTTATCACAATAGAAGTATGTCGAGAAAATAGTTATGAGATTCAGTATGAATAATGTGAAACCCGTACATATCCCTTTGGCTTCCCATTTCAAACTTTCTTCAGGTTCATGTCCTAGTAATGACGAAGAAAATTTTTATATGTCTCATGTACCGTATGCTAA
This sequence comes from Picea glauca, assembly GCA_000966675.3. Lineage (NCBI taxonomy): Eukaryota > Viridiplantae > Streptophyta > Pinopsida > Pinales > Pinaceae > Picea > Picea glauca. The sequence continues at coordinate 546,604 of JZKD02S1590582.1, read as the reverse complement.
TGCACTGGGTGTTTCCAGTCGATACATGGAAAATCCATTAAAATGTATAAACTAGTGTATACATGCAGAAAATATCTAAGAAACTGAGGATATGCATGAAGTTGGTTTTTCAAGTTGATACATGGAAAATCCAGGAAAAAGGCATTTGGAAGTAGTGAAATGGGTTCTTCGATATCTTAGAGGCACAAGCAGTTATTCTATCACCTATGATGGTTTCAAAGATTCAGTTTGCAGTTATGTAGATTCATATTTTGCAGGTGACTTGGACAAAAGGAGATCCACTTTAGGATATGTCTTTACTCTTGCAGGAGGACCTGTTAGTTGGATGTCAAAGCTTCAAAACGTAGTTGCTTTATCAACTATAGACAGAGTATATAGCTACTTCACATGCATGTAAGGAGGCAATTTGGTTACAGGGTTTATTGGGTGAGTTTGGAAAGATGCAGTATAGAGTGAGAGTATTTTGCAATAGCCAAAGTGCTATTCATTTGGATAGAAATACATCTTATCAAAGTACGACGAAGCATATTTATGTTAAGTACCATTTTGTAATACAAATTGTTGATGAAGGGAGAGTTTTTTTGGAAAAGGTCCACATGAATGTGAATTTTGTAGACATGTTTAGGAAACCATTTTTGTTAGAGAAGCTACAATGGTGTTTGGCTTCTCTTGGCTTGTAGAAACGATGATGAATTAATTAAGGACATGATATATTAGGTAAATTGTTGTCAAGGTGGAGATTGTTGGAAACATGCCAACAAATTTCCTCATGCGGTCAAATGCACATGCACATGCACATGCATGCAACTATGTTAATGCGCATGCATGCAATCTATTTATTAACTTCTCCTGTAACTATGTGATCTATTCATGATTAGTTTGTATAATTGAGTGATATATGTTATATATGTGAGCATACCCATAGAGTTGGAGTACAATGTGAGTGCAAGTGTGTGCAAGGAGCAGAGAGAAGAGTGTGTGAGGAGAGGATGATTGTATTCCTATGAAGGCTATTGTAATTCTCCCTTGAATAATAAGAATGCCGATAATCACTGCCCGTGGTTTTTTCCCTCATCGGGTTTCCACATAAATCACTCTATCAAGTGTATGATTGATGTGCTTGGTTTAATGCATGTTTGAACTTCCTTATTTTATGATATATTATATGCTATGTTTTGCTTCCACTGCCTAACAATATGATCCTATGATTGAAATTTAGAGTGTATCTAATTAACCTTTTCTTAATCAAATCAATGATGTGATCTTCAAGATTAACTTCACTTATGTGTGCCTTGATAGGATGCACAATTCTCTGAGTGGTTTGTATTCTTCAAACTTAACTTCATGTACATGTCTTCGAATGCACAGATTTGTGAGTGGTTTCGCACATCCACTAGCCAATAATTCAGAGAACTAGATGGCTGATTCAATCTGGCATGTAGCTTTCAAGTGCCACAAAGCAAGAGGGGATATTCCAATAGATTTAATCTCTCTCACTGCTCTTCACTTATTCTTTTTGGAGTGACCCCTCCTAAGTAATATTTGATGAGTGTTTAGAGGCTTTCTTCTCATATCGAGCCATGATGATGCAATCCAATAACCCACACGTTGAAGCTGAAGCTTGAGAGGGGAAGAAAGATGTCTTGTGGGTCTTAAATTCATATTCCCACTCCGGAGACTATTGTCACACTGGGTTTTTTAGTTTTCTAGAAAAATCCCATCTATATGACATATGCAATCCCGTAGGCTAAAGACTAAAGTTGAGAAGAAAAAGTCGACCTTCAAGAATACTATCCAATGCCGTCATATAACCTTCATGGATATTTGGTATAAAATTTCAATTGCACTATATTTTTGATGTGAGCATTGTTATGCTTTTGTTGTGAGTAATTACAGTGTCACCTTCATGGGGTGCTTAGTTCTAGTGTCTATTTCTTTATGGTTTGATCTAAAGCAGTAAAATGGTTTTTTTCGCCAGAATTTGACGATCATTGTTTAAAATCCATTTATGAACGCAGAAATAGATTCAACATGCTGAAAAAACCTTGAAACACTCTGATTATACAGAAATAATCACTCAAATATACAGACCTAACAATTTCTCATTGAATTTCAGAGAAATGTCCCAAAAAATATTAAGTGAAAATAATAATAATTTGGTAGAACTTTTAGACTACTGCAAATTTTATTGAGATATAAACTAGTTTTTAGCTTTCCCATAAATAAATACATATTTAAGATGATTGTGAGACAACTAACCGTCACCTATCCAACGTGTCAACAAACTATGGTACGTTCCGCTTATAGTAAGCGTTCTCATAAAAAACGAAAAGAAACACCACAAATACCACAGACTAGAACCTAAACCATCTACTGGAGAACAGTAAATTAGAAAAATGTTAAAAAATGGATTTCGTTTTCGGTAACCTACATCAAAAAAATGACTCCGAGAACTACTTTTGGCTTCACGACTCTTCCATAGGAGGATTTAGTGTAAAGCTGGTAGCAGGGAACGCCTTCCATAGTATCCCCATGGTCTACAGTAATGACGTCAAAATACTTGCCTCTGTATCCGCATGGTCTACAATAATGACGTCAAAATACTTGCCTCTGTTTTCCAGTTCAACTCTGAATATGGGATCAAAATATTAGCGAGTCAGTTTTGTCAATTTATTACGTGGAAAGGCGTATACCTATTGGAGATGGGCATAATTAATGATCTTTTAATCTTAAATTTTAATCTGATGGTTATGCATTGAAGATGCTGGTATATTCTTAGTCATCCTCCAAAATCAATGGATCAGATCTATTGTTGATAACTTCTTTGCATTTATAAATGCATCCGTTACCCTGTTTACTTTTTAACATTTACCTAATCATATTAAGAAATTACTGTAACATCATATGATTGCCACTTTTAAATGATTAACTTTTGGAATTCTTCAAAGTTTAATTTTCTGGTTCAGTTAAAATTTCATTATCTGACTGGATTTTATTTTAAAATGATAATTTTTTTTTGACACTCTTTCGGCGTTCACCAGCCGCGAGTTAGCGGCTGTGCTAGTCGTATAGACAATTAAAAAGATAGAAGGAATGGACACTGAACGATTAAAAAGATAGAAGGAATGGACACTGAACGTTGCATCATTGATGATGCGATCGAACCCCGAACTGGCAAAATGCTTATTGATTTACCACGAAATGTATTCCTCCTTGGAAAGAGCCTGATGAATAACACTCAAAAGCCAGTAACGCTGCTAAGTGATGATTCATCAATTGAAAATGGAAATCAGTAGTTGGTCTTTCATAAACTCAAAACAATAAAAATCAGAAGTTCAACTTTACAGAATGAATGAATGTAAGAATCGTTTAGTGGATCACCATCCTCGCAGCATTTCTGTGTACTTGTCGTCGATGTAACGAAAGCTCTTAGGGAACGAGGCCTTCAGTATTCCCTCCATCACATACACCTTGCAGCTTGCAACCCTCTTCTTTCGCTTCACTTTCGGGTCACTTAAACTCGAAGACATCGCAGACTTGCTTTTCGAATTATTCAAGTCACTAAAATTACCTGCATTGTTGGCACCCTCATTTGGATAGGCACTGTGATTGGGTTCAGAGCACAAGTGACCGAAAAAAAAATTAGGCTAAGACCACACAACTTCCTTATTCAGATCTCCAAAGCTCCCAGACCGAAAGTCAGCGACGGAAGACGTGAAAATACAGAAAAAAATGCCCACAGCAACCCAAATACCTTTAAGAGAACCAGCATCAATATACCCTTTAAAACAGAAAGGTAAATCTAATAGCGTCCAAGAATCGAACCCAGTGTGGCCACATTTATGCATAAGGGCATTCCAGCATGGCAGCACTCAAAACCCATGAAATTTTAGGGTCGTCCTCTAAGATTTTGGAGTCCACCTCTGAAATATTGGCGTCGTTGGAGATTTATGTGGCTTCAAGTCAGCAAAGGAGGTTGTTAGTGGGTAGCATAGCACTCCAAGTCAAAGAAGCAATTGAGAAATGGATAAGAAGATAAGAATAAGGCTTGTGGTAGTTGACAACATAAATCAGAGCCATCAATGGTAGAGAGCTCCGTTTATTGTATAAATAGGTATATTCTCTGATGCAATAAAGAAGTATTTTGGGTGTTTATGCCTATTGAAGACCAACCTCATTCTCAACGACGGCGATGACAACACTCAACAGTGGTGGAAGATGTTACAAGTGCGAAGAGTCTAACAACTTTGCTAGCGACTACACTAATGGTGGCAGATGTTATCTTTGGTCACTTTTCCCGAGACTGCCCTAACCGAGAAGGTTGATCATCTTGGAAGAGTCAAGAAACAGAGTCGCAGTCCTGGCACTGGTTGAGTTCGTAGAAGGAGAATTCGTGGAGAAGAATCTTCGCAAAGGAGAGCCTATAGACAAACAAGCCTTGATACGACCGCAAGAAGGTTATAAACCAGTTGGAAGAATCGTCCGTGGAGGAGAACACATGTGAAGAATTGTCTGTGAAGGAAGGTGCAACCCAAAAGCTGTAGGCTTGCAAAAAGTGAAGCTGCAAAGGAGTTGCCTGTGAGAAGCTGCCACGTAGAAGGATTTGCTGATGGAGGAGAAGTGCTTGTGAGAAGCTGCCACGTTGAAGGATTTGCTGATGGAGGAGAATAGTGGAAGGTATTTAATCATTTTTTTAGGAAAATTTGTTGGTTGATTCATCTTGAATTCAGTGTTGGAATATTTTTTTAAATATGTCAAATATTTTGGTGGATTCTTATATAAGTGAATCAACTAAGGTAGAGTTTAAAATGTAGAGTTTAGACTTTAATGAAAGGTTCTCCTGATAATGAAAATGGAACATTCGTAGAGAAGAATCTTCGCAAAGGAAAGCCTACAGTCAAACAAGCCTTGATACGACCGCAAGAAGGTTATAAAGCTGTTGGAAGAATCGCCCGTGGAGGAGAACTCATGTGAAGAATTGCCTGTGAAGGAAGGTGCAGCCCAAAAGTTGTAGGCTTGTAACAATTGTGAAGCTGCAAGAGATTTTCCTGTGAGAAGCTGCCACGTTCAATGATTTGTTGATGGAGGAGAAGTGCTTGTGAGAAGCTGCCACGTTGAAGGATTTTGTTGATGGAGGAGAAGAGTGGAAGGTATTTAATCATTTTTTTAAGGAAAAATTGTTGGCTAACTCATCTTGAATTCAGTGTGGGAATATTTTTTTGAAGATGTCAAATATGTTGCTGGCTTCTTATATAAGTGAATCAACTAAGCTAGAGTTTAGACTTTAATGAAAGGTTCTCATGATAATGAAAATGTTCTTTAAAGTATAATATCATTTTCCATATAAAGGATCGTAAGATATCCCATGAAACTTGGAGGTATTTAAAGGTTTGTCTTAGAAATTGAATACAAATTAGGTATTGTTTTAAGCAAGTTTATTCCATAAAAGTGAATTTTTTTTTTTTGACAATATTCGTCATTTTTATTTAGAATAAAAAAGTTGAAGGACAAACTAGGTAATTGGCGAGAAGATTATTGTGTTAAGCAAGCTTCTTTAATAAAAATGAAAGAAAATGAAAATATTAGTAATTTTTTATTTAAAATCAAAAGTTTGAAGGACAAACTAGGGGATATTGGTGAGAAGATTTCAAGCATTAATTTGGTTGCTGTAGCATTCAATGGCCTCTTAGATGAATATTAGATTTTTATCATGAGTGCTAGGGAGAAAACATTGTTTTATGATTTGATGGGTATTCTCTTGCAATAAGAAAAGCGAAGAAAGAATATTAACAACACTTTTTAGAGTCCAGATTTGATGTTGGTAGCCAAAGCAAAGAATCCATACAAAGGAAATCCATGGGAAATGAACAAAGGAGGAAAGCCTAATATAAAACCACATCAAAGCAGAGCATCACCAAGGATAGCTCGAAGTGAGAAGAGTAATAAGTCATGTTACTATTGTGGTAAGTTTGGATATTTTGCTAAGGATTGTAGGAAAAAGGTTTCACGAGTCCAAATATATAAGACATACAATATATAGACGCAACAATAAGTGATGATATGAAAATATCAAGTTATTTATTTCAAATGCAACTTTATCACTAGAAACACATGACATGTCATAAAGATTGATTTGTGAATTATCACTGATGGTGTTAAAATATTTCTAGGTGATGATAGATGTCATGAAATAAAAGGTCATGGTGATGTATGTGTGACTTTACCAACTGGTAATATGAAATAAATCAATAATGTAATGTATGTGCTAGGGATTAAGAAAAAATTAATCTGAGTTTCAACAATTAAATATGAAGGCTTAAAAATTGGAATTGTGAAGTTAGGTTGTACAAGATCACTAGAAAGTTATTGCCAAAGCGATCAGAGTAGGGGGATTTTACAAACTTGATGTTACTATGAAGGATAATCAACCGTTGTCATCAATAACTACGCCTAGAGAAGAACTACGTCCAGAGAAGAACTATGACACTTAAGGTGTGCTCACATAAATTTTAATAATCTATCTTTACTTCAAAGGAAAGGTATGGTGGAGAATCTTCCAGTTTTTAAGAATGAGCATGTTGAATGTGATGGTTGTGCACTATGAAAACAACATATAAATGAGTTTCCTATAAGTTCTAATAAAAGGAAAAGATAAATTCTTGAAGTGATACACATTGATGTGTGTGGTCCCATGCAAACTAAGTCACTTGAGGGAGCTTCTTATTTTCTTATCTTTATTGATGATAAACCAAGAGTTGCATGGGTTTATTTTATCAGAAAGAAAAGAGATGTTTTAGAATACTTTAAATAATTTAAGAATATGGTTGAAAATAGACACGTAAACACATCAATATTTTTCAATCATATAAAGTAGGAGAATACACATAAAGTGATTTCATCAAATACTACAAAAACAGTGAGATTCAGAAAAAATATACAGTTTCACATACTCTGCAATATAATGGAGTGATTGAGACGAAGAATAAAACCTCTGTTGAATGTTCTCAAAGCATGATTAAACATAAGAATCTTCCTAATAATTTGTGGGATGAAGTTATAAGCAATGTTATCTATCTCAACAGTAGTAGTCCAACAAAAGTTTTAGAGCATAAAAATCCTTATGAAGAATTCTATGGTTATAAACTAGTTGTTAGTCATTTGAAATTTTTTGGCATTAAAGCATTTTCACACCTTCCAAAGGAACATAGAAGAAAACTCTATGCAAATATAGTCAAATGTATCTTTATTAGTTAATTTTTTGACAATAAAGATTAAAAAATGTATGATCCCACTACACATAAAGTGTTTGCAAGTAAAGATGTTTTATTTCGTGAATATACATATGAGGTTCAAACAGAAGTTGATGTATGAAAACTTCATGAAGAAGACATTAAAAGTTAAAAATATGAGGAAATTCAAGATAAACAGGTTGATGTTGAAGATCAAGCCACAAGTATCCAAAGTACATCGAGAAAGGTTGGAGAAAATATGCAAAGTAGTGAGACACTATGGAGATCAACGCGTAAAATTTTGACACCTATGAGGTATTAATACTATGGTTTGATGACTCAAGTTATGAGTAAAGAAGAATATTTGATTTTTGAATAAACAAAACATCATTACGAATGAATGAGTGTAATGCAAGAAGAATATGATTCCATAATGCCAAATGATAATTGGGAACTCACTAAGTGTCCTAAAGATAAAGTTCCTATGGGTTCAAAATGGTTATAATTAAACTCTTATCATAGTATAAATAAGTTCAAAGCTAAACCAGTTGCTAAATGATACTCACAAAATGAAGGCATGGATTATGATGAAACCTTTGCACCAATAACTAAAATGAATATCATTAGATTGTTAATTGCACTTGCTACAAATCACAATTAGCATTGAAATTGAATGGATGTTAATTCAACAATTGTAAATGGTGACTTAAAGGAAGAAGAGTATTTGGTTCAATTAGAAGGCTTTGTAAAACAAGGTCAATAACACATTGGATGTAGATTAAATAAATCATTATATGGTCTCAAACAATCTCCAAGGTCATGGTATGTGAAAATTGATAATTTATTTTTTCAACAGAGATTTATTAAAAGTAAGAGTGCCCCAACTCTTTACATCAAGATAGATAAACTTGATCATATTTCTTTGATTTCATTATATGTTCGTGATTTGGTCATAACATGGAATCCTACAAAGTTGGTTGATGAACTAAGATTATAGTTATGACAAGCATTTGACATGAAGGATCTTGGCTACATGCATTATCTTTTAGGCGTCGAAGTATGGAGGGAAAACGGGAATAATTTTAGCACTCAAAGTACATATGCTAAAAAAGTTGTTAAAGAGTTTAAAATACACAAGAGAAAATCAATGTCTACTCTATTAGAACAAAATTGTAAGCTTTCTCTGAATGATGATACAAAGGAAGTCAATGTAACCTTGTATAGAAAACTTGTGGGAAGTTTAAATTCCTTAACCAAAATGAGATTAGATATTGCATATACAATCATCCTACTTAGCCAATTCATGGCGAAACAACATGAGAGCCATTGAAATGCAACCAAGAGGGTCATTCGATACAAAAATGGAACCATTGATTTTTGAATTGAATACACTAATTATTTTAATGTTGAGTTAGTGGATTATTGATATTATAATTAGGCACGATATCTAGATGAAAAAAATTCTAGCACTAAATATGCATTCAGTATAGGATCCAAAATTATGCCTTGAGCAACAAGAAGGAGATTATTGTTGGATTTTTCTACATTGAATATGGGTACAAAGAATCATGTAGTGCTACATATGAAGCAATATTACTAAGGTGTATTCTTGAATATATGGGATAAAGGAAAGAAACACTGACATCAATTAAAGTAGATAAAAAAAATTCAATGAAATTGGAAAAATCTAGCTTTCCATGTAAGGTTGAAATGCACTCAAATCCAATATCACTTTGTAAGAGAAAATATACAGTCAAATAAAATTGAATTATCGTATTGAAAAATAAATGATAATGTTGTTGATATTTTCACAAAGCCTTTGGGAAAGCCCAAATTTGTAATATGTAGATATGAGATAGGTATTGTAAGGATTTATTAATTAAGAGGGAGTGTTAGCATTAATTAAGAGCTCCAAGTCAAAGAAGAAGTTGAACACATGGATCAATAGTTCGACAACACAAGTATTCCAACAATGTATGAACACCTTCAGTAACCACTCACACAACAAGATCAAAGATCGATACACCAATGTTTTCATGTGGTAAAACCCCTATTGGGAAACATCCATGGCCCCAACCAACATGGCCACTTGAAGAAATTTATTAATGCAAAAGAAAAATTTACGAAGAGATTTACAAGAGATTTTCTCACAATCGATCATCAACAAACAACACTCCATTCTCTTTAAATAGATATCATGGACCAATCAGGTGTTAAGCTATAGATCAATCTAGATGTTAATATTCAGGAGAATCTAAACAATGATATCACTCTATTTCAAGAACATGTCATGATTGTCATATTTCCTAACTACAAATGCATACTTATACATACTAAAGAAACTCACTACGAAAAACACGTTTACCTAATGACACATTAGAACAAGTTGATCTTAACTAACTCCTAAGTGTATAAATATCCTACCACCCCCCTTTAAGATCAAATTGGGATAGGATTGAAGTATTTGCAAAGGTGAAACAATAGGAGAAGGAAGGACACATTAGAGCCTATCCTCCATTAATGGCAACTTCGTGAAATCCTAACATAGATCGAAGATTAAAAAACTTCGCTTCTGTAAGAGACTTTGTGAAAATGTATGCAACTTGATATTCTGTAAGGAAGAAGAGAACTTCAAAACTCAATCATGAATGAACTTTTAGATAAATTGCATGTGTATMTTGATGTGTTTGTTTCATTGATGTGTAACTAGATCTTTGGTGATCTTTATGGAACTTTAATGGTCACACCAAAGGCTGGTTGCATGTTGTTGTTGGAGTCCATACTCTGAATGTATATGTCGAAGCCAMAAGGATTCCTAAATTGCCTTAACCACTGCTCGATACTCTACTTCTACCGAATAAAGCGTAATAGTTTGTTGTTTCTTACAGGCCCAAGTGACATGCCCTGAACCAAGGCTAAAAACATAACCTGTAGTATACTTTTTATCATTAGGGTCATTGACCAAATCTGAATCAGTGAAACCAACAAATAAATGAGTCCCCTATAAACTATAATGTATCCCAAACTAAACTATACCCTGTACATACCGAAGTTTACTCTTATATTCTTTCGAATGTATTTCCTAGGGTGTTTTCATATACCAATCAACAACAACAACATCAAAGGAAACATCAAGATGGGTTTGAGTTAAGTATAAGAGGATACCAGCTAACTGATGGTACAAAGTGGCATCAATTTTGGGAGAAGTATAGGTTGCAACAAGTTTTACTCCATGGTGGAAGGGATAAGGGGATGAATATTCTATGCGAAAGTGATAAATAATGTCACAAGCATGATTAGACTCAAAAAGAAAAATTCCTTCCTTGGTTTGCAAAACTTGGAGGCTAAGGGAATAGTGCAGAAATCCAATGTCTCTCGTTTCAAATTTCTTCTTAAGGCTGATTTTCACATGCCTTAAAAGTTCTAGGTCACTACGAGTGAGGATAACGTCATAAAGGATTATAAAATGGGTTCCTACTTACTTTGGATAGACATCTGGGTCAGAATGACGTCTAGAAAAGATGGTGTCAAGAAGAAAGTTGTCCATTTTGGCATACCAAGCTTGCGGATATTTCTTAGGACCATAAAGGGATATGTTAAGGAGAAAAACAAGGATAGAGTCATTCTAGACATATCTAGGAAGTTGTTCCATGCATACTTCTTCTTTCAAATCCCCATGCAAGAAGACATATTTGACATCCATTTGATGGATCTCCCATTTATCTGAGGCTACAAGGGATAGAAAAAGGATGATGGAATTAATTTTGGCTAAAGGGGAAAAGGTTTCATTATAGTTTGTTCCTTCAACTTGTGAGAATCCTTTGTGAACTAATTGAGCATTATGTCTTTCAACACTTCCAGTTGATTCATACTTAGTTATGTAGACCCGTTTACATATGAAAAGTTTTCTTCCTTTCATAAGAGGTACATGATCCCAAGTATCATTTTCCATTAAAGAATGATACTCTTAATTCATTTATGTATCTGTTGGCACCCAAAGTTTTGGGTTCATTTCATGCACATGCACAAATGAATTTATGCACACTCAACTCCAAGTTTTGTGATATATCAAGTCCAAGTGTAGTACATGTTGATTCCAAGTTTTACGCGTGCATAAGATAATGCATGAAGAATGACAAGAAGTGCACACTGGATCGAGTTTTGATATTGCACAACAAGCCTAAAATATTATCAAATGTGTGTCAATCCCAGTTTTAAAATCCCTATCATTAAGAGGGACACATGCAAGTATGGACCAAAATGCCAACATATGGTTTTGTTGTTAGCTCCTGAAAAGTATTGTAGGGAATGGTGAAGTAAAGAGATGATGTGGCATCCATCTCAAGAGGATATTCAAGACTGTTTGACTGCAAAAGAATATGAGTTTTCCCCATGAGAAACCCGGGGACTAAGATTGAATGTAAATTAATGGAAAGATAGGAATCTCTACACTGATATAAAAGATATTTTCTTTGAATAATTTTCGTGTGTATTGCATGAGTGGCTAAAAAGGAAAATTGCTAGCAACTCTACTATGTGGCCTTTGGAACGAGTGGTTTGGATTGAAGAAAATATTGAAAGATTGAAAGTGTTGGATACTAAGGGGGCTCGGGATATTGAATTTTGGTTTTCTAGAATAAGACAAGGCTACATTGTTGAGTTTGTTTTGGAGTACAACGATTCTTTCAACAAGGCCGAAAGAAATTTTGTGGAAGGTATGAGGAAGCAAATAGTGGAAGAGATTCCACTCTAGATAAATATTGTGTTGGTGGAGAAAGGCTTGATGTACATAGATCCCAATCGAATGGGCAAGTAAACTCCCCTAGCACTGGGGTGGCAGTATATTGCAAATATGGGTGAAAGTTAGAGAGAAAATGTATCTGTTGAGAAGGATCGAGGAATCATTGAAATGGATTCAGGAATGTTATCGGCCTAGAGGAGTAGAGGAGAAAAAGATATAAAATATATGCAAGAACAGTTGACATAAGAATAAAAGTGGAGCATAGAGGTGGAAAATATTTACCCAGGGGCACACGATGAAAGGTCAATCCCAGAATGAAGAGAAAAGAAATTGCACCAGGAAGTAGTGCATAAGAGAATGTTGTGCCAGAGTGGAGCACATACGAGGATAAGAATTTGGAGAGCTGTGGGATTGAATATATGGTGTTCAGTGACGATACAAAGTAGAAGTAGTAGTAAATTCCTAGGCGAAGAATTCCACACCCCTTGGTTGTTGCAGAGTGTCGCAACCTTAGAGGAAGATGAAGTGAATTTATGGGGTGCGTTGATAAAATGAAAAGAGGGAACCCATAGAAATAGTGCGTTTTTAGGAGAGGAGTATAGTGAAAAAAGTAATATCTTGTATATTGGACAAGAATATACAACGTAGATTTTTGGTGTGCAGATAGGACAAGAAGATAGAGAGTATCGTGTTGGTGAAATATAATAAGAGGAAGATGGAGGCTCCCATAGTGGTGGGGGAGATGAATTGGAAATAATAGATGGTATTATGCAATTGCAAGTAGGAAATGCTTTGGGTCACCTCACAAGAAATTTTAGAATAAGATGGACTTACCACCCCTTTGACCCACCCACCTTATGCATTTTTAATCAAGAAGAAAGGACAACATATAATGAAGCAATTGGAGTAGAAGAGAGAGAAGAAGAAGATAGAATAAAAGAGATGAGTGTTGGATACTAAGTGGGCTCGGGATATTGAATTTTGGTTTTCTATAATAAGACAAGGCTACATTGTTGAGTTTGTTTTGGAGTACAACGATTCTTTCAGCAAGGTCGAAAGAAAGTTTGTGGAAGGTATGAGGAAGAAAATAGTGGAAGAGATTCCACTCTAGATAAAGATTGTGTTCGTGGAGAAAGGTTTGATGTACATAGATCCCAATCGAATGGGCAAGTAAACTACCCTAGCACTGGGGTGGGAGTATATTGCAAATATGGGTGAAAGTTAGAGGGAAAATGGATCTGTTGAGAAGGATCGAGGAATCGTTGAAATGGATTCAGGAATGGTATCGATCTAGAGGAGTAGAGGAGAAAAAGAGATAAAATATATGCAAGAAGAGTTGACATAAGAATAAAAGTGGAGCATAGAGGTGGAAAATATTTACCCAGGGGCACATGACGAGAGGTCGATTCCATAATGAAGTAGAGAAAAGAAACCGCACTAGGAAGTAGTGCATAAGAGAATGTTTTTCCAGAGTGGAGAACATACGAGGATAATAATTTGGAGAGGTGTGGGATTGAATATATGGTGTTCAGTGACAATACAAAGTAGAAGTAGTAGTAAATTCCTAGGCGATGAATTCCACACCCCTTGGTTGTTGCAGAGTGTCGCAACCTTAGAGGAAGATGAAGTGCATTTATGGGGTGCATTGATAAGATGAAAAGAGGGCACCCATAGAAATAGTGCGTTTTTAGGAGAGGAGTATAGTGAAAAAAGTAATATCTTGTATATTGGACAAGAAAATACAATGTAGATTTGTGGTGTGCAGATAGGACAAGAAGATAGAGAGTACCGTGTTGGTGAAATATAATAAGAGGAAGATGGAGGCTCCCATAGTGGTGGGGGAGATGAATTGGAAATAATAGATGGTATTATGCAATTGCAAGTAGGAAATGCTTTGGGTCACCTCACAAGAAATTTTAGAAGAAGATGGACTTACCACCCCTTTGACCCACCCACCTTATGCATTTTTAATCAAGAAGAAAGGACAACATATAATGAAGCAATTGGAGTAGAAGAGAGAGAAGAAGAATATAGAATAAAAGAGATGATTGAAAAACAAGGTTAAGTCAGTACTATGTCACCCTGAGAAGTATTTGTGTTGAGAAATCAAACCCCTAGAGGTCAGAGAGGAGGAAGTAGCTCGAACTTGAGGATGTAAAATCAAGAAAGTTCCCTGTGGCTACTCTTGTTCCACTCAATGGGTAACGATGATGTGAAGAAACATTGGTTTACATGTGAAGCAATCTGATCTATGAAGATAATCAAAGATGAAGAAACAAAGATCACACACCTAGAGATCACATTTAGAGACATAGCCTTGATGTGGTACATGAAGTACAAGTCCACTTTTCCTGAGGGAAAGATGAGGTCATTGGCAGCGATTAAGTAATATCTTCTTAGGGAGTTCTAGAAACCTAAGTTATAATCCCAATGTATCAGAAAGATTAAAGAGATAAAAGATAATGAAGGTGAGACTGTATGGGATTATAACCAATGGTTTAAAATTTTATTAGATAGGATTACGTTCCTAATCTAGGACATGTAGTAGAGAGAATGCTTCATTGTGGGGTTACTTCACCATATCCTAGTTATTCTCACCCAGAAAACGGTGACATCTCAAGAATAGGTGGTATAAATTATGGTGCGATTAGAAGCTATGCTAGGAGGGGCAGAGACATCAACAAGTTTGGTGTAGGTGCATTTTCAACTAGCCAACTTGAGGATCTGGTTGCAACATATGGATAAGACGAAGGTTGTGCAGAATCATGTATGGTGTACCACCTGTCACTTAGAAGGGCATTGTAGAGATGAAAGACCTGTACTTCCAAATTCTTTGGCTATTGTAGCACCAAGTCCATTTCCATCGGGACAGACAAACTGGTGTGAGATATGTAAAAATTTTGGCCATGTGCCACCCCACTACCCAATTTTGCACAAGTACCAAATGATGACCCATACTCCATCCTTTGAGTTCTATAAATCCATTAGGCATGATGTCAATAAATGTTGTGCACCCTAGCTGATGAAATATAATACCTGTTGTTGTCCCTTAATATGTTCCAGGATATAATGGAACAACGTCGAGGCGCCCCAAGGGATAAGACCTAGAATGTGTCTTAAAGCCATGTTGATTTACAATCGAAATTATGAAATATTTTATGAAATTCTCTCTCTCTCTCTCTCTCTCAAACAATACGAGAAATAATATCAAGACACTCAACACGAAGTGGCACATGTCTACAAGTGTTTTAGAAAATTTGATTTTAGTTTGAGGAGGGGGGACGATTTAGAAGAGACACAAGACAAAAGTGTGAGGTGTATTTAAGGTGAATCTCATAGCCTATGGATAGAATAATGTGTTTAGAAATTAAGAATTCAATAGTTTTTAAAAATACATCAGATCATTAAAATATGCATCAGACAACAAACACTTTCATATATCTAAATCCATGGAGGTACCCTTTGACATAATTAAACACACAAACACATCACATGAAGTGGTCGTACATTCAAAGGATATCACTTCAACATAACAAGCTAAAAAACACCCAACCACACTCTACATGTAATAAAAATTGTTGGTCGAGATTTTATTAATGGGGATCTGATACAAGAAGCGATAAAATGAGAGGGACGAATTTTACAAGAGAACATACAAAAAAATAAGCATAGACTAAAGAATAACGCAGGGGATGAATCTCTTGTAGCATGCGGCCCTGAAATTCATTTGTGTATGAGGGGGTTTTTTATTAGACAACTTGGGTATAAGATACTCTTCAATTCCCCAAAATTTCGATCCTACAAATGAGCTTTCTCTGTCGATTTATAGTTTCTTGATTTAAAGGGAAAACAAATTTATCATACCCATATTGATTCTTGAAAATCAATTCATCTTGTCAGAATATTGATACCACGTCTGGTTTCCTAACAAATTTCATCCTTCATTTTATTTTATCGGATTTCACTGGGAAGAAAGCCACTTATTCCAACAGGTAATCCTTGTTGATACTATTGTTGGGTGTGTTCTTCCAGTCCAATTGATCCTTCACTCAAGTACATCTAGGTGGATCAATTTATTCCCATCATTTTATCATAATCTGTTTATCTTAGCTACTATACTAATATGCTAAACGTTTCCTTCCAGCTGACAAGGCTTGGTGACATAACATACAATGGGCCAACTCATTGTATCCTCTACTTCAAGCTTCACCAATGCACTGATGGGATTGGTCGATACTATTTAGGGTGGAATCCTGAAATATCGTTATCCTTCAATATCATGATAGTGATACTTGATAAGGGCATATTTGTCAAAATGAGATAAAGAGAAAATGGTCCTAACATTTATAGCCAAGATGGTTCGTAACCCACTTTTAAGCAGAGTGTTGGTGCATGTGGGTCGTCATTGAGAAAAATATCATCTGAGTAACTTTTCTTTAGGACCCAAACCATTAGAAAATGAATGGATAATGATCTTTGTTGCATTCTCTTATAGGGGCTTGATACATATTTGAGAAGGTAGTTGAATGAGGAGAAAGGATTTGATAAACTCAACAAGATTTTTGAAAAATCTCGAGCTCACGTGAATGTGCATGTCGGGGTTATAATTACTGAACTTTGTCACTCCTTGGGAATGAATATGATGTTGAACGAAGGATGAGAAAGTTTGATATAATATATTTTTTTATAAGTCATGTCCTTTCCAACAGTTTTGGCAGGATATCAACAAATCTTCCCACTCTCCTGAATTGTTTTCCCTCATTCCTTTTCTTTCATATGTGTGTCTTTTATTTATGATTTAGAGCCTTTGAAATATGAAAAATACGTGAAACTTGGATGACGTTATGATGATATCACCATGAATATGTGGAGACCTGATAGCTTGGGTTTGGTCCATGTAGGCACTGAAGTTTCTTCCCGGGATCAATTTATGTATGTCTGATTCTATCATGGTGACTAAAAACAATGGTGGGATCCCTTACCATAGATGGAATTCTTTGACATGCTTGAAATACACCTGGCTATCCTGTTAAGTCTTCTTCTACTTTCCAAGTGTCTAGATGGACTACTATGTTTACTCCAAGTGGAGTTGAATGAGAGGTCCTATAGGCGACTAGTCGGTCGGTGTGGGTTCTTAGCGGGATAGGAATACCACGATCACAAGCCTAAGAAAGTGGCTTATTTTTTCTTGTTTTAGCATGTGACACATTTTATTCTTTGAAATATGGTAGCCTAAAACCATTTTTGCACCCCACTACTCCGTTAACTTCCATATGATCTTTTGATGCGACATGTGCACACCGTCATTGATCATGATCACTTGAAACTCTTGGATGATCAGGCCCACACTTCCACCCACTTCAATTATATGACTTGGGTGATATAAGTGCCTTTGATGTTCCCAATAATCACACCATTATTGAGAGTGAGTCTCGGGCCCCTAGGGATTTTTTTTTCACTATACATTTTTTGATGCCCAACCACATGCTTTGTTTCTTTGACGTCTAAGCTCTGCAATCTCTCTTTTGAATTATGACCCCTTAATGTCGATAATGATATGTTTTAATGACTAGAATACAACAACTAATAACACCCGTTATGCATTTCGACTATAGGAAGAGAAGAAGAGTGGTGAGTGTGTGGTGTAGAAAGAGGAAGATACGAAGAAGATCCTCGAGGTGGATATTGGCACAGTCACACTCAAGGATATGACTGAGGGTGAGGTAGATCTCCCACATATTTTAATTGCTGAGAGATTTTTCATGCCTCAAGGTTTTTTTACCAAAATGCATGTGCTTTTTGTATACTTATATAGTTCTCATCATGTCACCAAAGATTGTCCTAACTTTCTAAAAAAGTGGGAAGATAAAAAGGTCAGTTGCAACATGGTGCATGCGAAGTTGTGCACGAACAATAAGAAGAATGAATCAATTGATGTTCGGGTAGTAACCCAAGGAGGAGAAATGGCATGGGTCTACGTTGATAATAGTGAACAATTAGTTGAGAAGACAGAGGGAAAAACAAAGAAAAAAACACATCCCCCTCTGAAGTTTGATCTTTTCGAGAAGAAAACATTCCTATGTGATGCACACAGAGATATGGAAGAAGAAAGAGCATGCAATGAGCTACAACGTGGGACTTAGAGGTCACTTGAAGAGGCTCATCCAGAAAGAGGTGCATAGGGTGACACAAAGGTCATTGGAGGAAGTTCAGATCCTTGAAGAGGTACAATGTGTGATGCATAGGTCATTGGAAGAGGTGAGCACAAGTGAATAATTACATCACGTGACATAAAGATCTTTGGAGGAAGCTCGTGTGCGCAAAGAAATACAACATGTGATGAAATGATCAATAGAAGAAGATTGCAAACAAAATGATTTGTGACATGTTGAGTAGAAATCATAAGAAGAATAGCACCAGAAGGAATTACAATGCACAACGTGCATAGAATCCTTGTGGGACTTGCTTCACAAGGAAGAACTTGAAGGCTAAGTAAGTTCTTTGTTGTGTTGTTGTTTGTGATTGTTGAATTATAGAGATGTTTTAATTAAGTTGAAACAAATGTTAGCTACTTGAATTAGGGAACAAGGAGTGAAGTTATCCATATCAACTCCACTACCAGAAAGAGATGTATGTGAGGTTAGCAAGCAAAAGTGCATTGAATGATAATTTAATATGAAAACATAACTTGGATTCTATGAGATGGATGGAGTCATGTTGGATGTGGGCTCTGATGTGAATATTTTTCTGAAGAAATCTTGGGAGGTGATGGGTAAACTAAAATTGCTCTATCTCCCATATAGCTGTGGTTGGCCAATCAATATAAAATCTACCCAATAGTATGACTGGTGTACGTGGAAGTGAACATAGAAGGCATAAAACCATAGGCTGACTTTGAGGTTGTAGAAATTATGTATGAATATGATCCATACACTAATTTGCTTGGCATTTTCTGGGCATTTGATAATAATGTGGTGTTAAACTTAAAGAAGAGGAAAATTCCATTTCATATAGATACCATGCACGTGGTCACACCACTGGATTCATATGAAGGTAACTAATACAATTAACCAGTGGATGAGGATACATGGAGCTTAGTCATTGAAAATACCTATAATATCACTCAGCATGGGGAGGACTACATCAACTTCACTATAGATGGAGAATTAATCTAGAGAAATTTCAAATCATATGACATGGATTTTGTGGATACCCTGGATAGGTGGAAAAACCAACTCTGTGAAATTTTCACTTACATATGCACGAGGATAACAAAATAAGTGTGTTGGATCAGATCTGAGTTTTGTGATGCCCCATGATTTGATGGGATGGGGTCGAGGGAGACATTCCCCATACAATTGGAGAATACCCTCCTTGCGGAGCAAAGGCTTCAGGCCATGGATGTAGTGGATAAAAGGACACTTGTGAGTTGATGGGTGATGCATTGTCCAAATATTTAAATTTTGGTGTAGGTATTTGAATTTATAAAGGTTCGATTACATCGCATCCTTGATTTTGAACTAGACAATCAATACAAGGGAACTAAGGATCATCAAGAACACCTTTCATTTTTTGAAGGACACTAGACCTCTAAAAATATCCTTCGATCCCAATGGGTCCATCGATTTGTAAACACTATGGGCATGGTCCCTAGAATATGGTACAGTAAGGAGGAAATTAGGAGGAAAACGGTCGAGTGGAACCAAATGAGTTCCCAGTTTCATTTAAAATTCATCTTCACAACAAAATATACAGCTGAAAGGGAGGTGCTCCACCAGATTAATTATTTTATTTTCCAAGCCACATCTTGGGTGGTTTGTTCGTATCATGAGTCGGTGGAAAAATTAAAAGAGGTAGTACATTGTTGGAAGATTGATGTTGACAACATTGATAATGATGACCCTTGGTCGAAGCTCTTATATGCTCACATGGATGTTTCATCTATTATGCTAGACACCATTCGTGCATAGAAAAGAGAAGGAAACATTAACCATCTAGAATATATTTTCAAATTTCAATCTATCTTATGCCAAAAACAATTATACAATAAGTGAACACGAGGGCCTAGCCATGGAATATTCCTTATAGAAATTTTGCCACTACTTGTTGGGGTCTACGTTGAAATTATTCACTAATCACTCCGCTCTCAAGTATTTGGTGAACAAGTCAGTGTTGGATGGAAGAATATGTTTTTGGTTGTTGCTTTTTTTAGGAGTTTGATATTGAATTTGTCGTTAAGCTCGAGAAACATAATGTTGGACTAGATAATCTATTCTGAATCGTTACTGGGGAAGCTGCTAAGAGCCTCGATGATGAACTCCCCAATGAAAAAATCTTCCAAATCGAATTTGTTCCTGAAGAATTGGTCAAAATCGTGGAATTTATCATGACTGACCAAGACCCACATGTTATACTCAAGCATAGTGTGATCAAAGACATAATAGGACATAATTTAGGAAACTTTCCATTTTCTCTATAATGCATTTTTAGGGACAATTCAAGGAGACAAACTTGAAGAAATTTGAGAAAAGATATCAAAGACAATTGGGTACAAGTTTGCGACCATGATTAAATATAGGTACAAAGTTATACTTATTGAAATTTAGAGTTTGTGACTAACCCAAAAACTAGTCCCAAAGAGGTGTTCGACATAAAACGATTATAACTGAAGCCTGGTAAGTCCAAATGAATTCCACTTGTTACATCAGAAGGAGAATATACCCTCAAATATGAGGTCCGAGTTTTAGAATCATAAATGGAAAATTGAGCTTATGGTGAATCTTACAATTTTCCGTATTTGAGGTATAGATCTAAGCATCTGTATATGCATATTTAAGAAGTTATGTTGGGGGTTATATGTGGAACCATGTAGACCTAGGATTTATACATGGACCTAGTTCAATCATTTTTATGTATAAGTTGTGGTGGATCCATTTTTGATGATGTTGATGTATTATTTATGGTGTATCCAATTCTGATGATGATGATGATGATGTATCAGTTGTAGTGGAGCTAGTTTTGATTATGGTGATATATCCATATCAGTGACAATAACAATGACAGGTTGTTTCTCTGATTTATATTTAAGTGTGGTAGCGTGGTTCGAGGCAGGATATCAAAGTCTCCTTTAGTTTGGTTCCTGAGAAACAAGGTTGGTCAGGTGGTGCATAACAATATTGGTGTCTTCAAATAGCAGGTTGGTGCTTGTAGGGGAGTTGCATATTCCTTTTAGTTGGTGCTCATAAAACTAGGGGGGCTAGAGAATCCTTCTAGTTGGATCTAAAGAATCTATGGATTTGGATCTTCCTTTAGGTTGGGGCCTATAAAATAGTGGGTTAGAGCTTCCTTCCAGTTGGAGCTAGAGAATATAGGGAGTTGTAGCTTCCTTTAAGTTGACCTCCTTTCAGTTGGTGTTGGAGAATATTTAAATTTGATGCTTACTTTGAATGTAATGATCAAGATATATATTAAAGAATTTTGTGGTTTTATCCCAATTGGGTTTCCACGTAAAATTCTTGTGTATTTTGTATCTGTGGTTGTTTATGATATCTTGAATGCAATCATAAGTGATACATATTTGACAACTTAATGTTTACATGTTGTGATTAAAAATTCTAAAAAGTTCCTAACACTAATTCGCTCCCCCATATTAGTATTAGTGAATATTCCAACAATTGGTATAAGAGAAGGTCCTTCAGAAACTGTATAACCACTCGAAGGAAGATCATGGAGTGCAGAGATAATGGAATGCAATTATTTTATGTTAAGGAATATGAGATATGGTGATAAACAATGAAAGTGTTTCTAGAGGCATAGGGGATTGATGTTTCACACTTAGTTGTTACAGGATACATCACTTCTAAGAAACCTCTGGATATTGCATCCAAGAAGGAATTAAAAATGAACAACAAGATAAAAATGGATACCATCATGGATGGACTACTTTATTTGGTAAAGGTCAAAGTGGGACAAAGTTCATTAACCAAAGAGCTTTGTGATAAGATACATAGTCTCTACTCTAAAGTATCTCTTCTTCTAATCACAAGTCTAGAACATGGTGATAAAAATAAAGAAGATGCTGAGACAAATCAAGAAGAAAGAAGCTCATCATGTTATACAAATCTAGAAGAAAATTGGAAATGGTATGGCAGAGCATGAAAAATAATATTATGAAGAAGGCGAAGTGGATCTTGTGGAATAATTAATGGTTTCTTTAAATTAACTAAAAATATAAAGGAGGGAAAACAATTCCCTCAAGGAAGAATTGATCAAGCTAGAGGGTTCTCAAAACCCTAAAAAAAATTCTAAATAAGCCCAGAAGATCATTATAAATCTAAAGGTTCAGCTGGAAGAATCTAGAGTGATTGAAGAAATACACAAAAAAAAGTTGGGAGAAAAGCATAAAATAAATGAGTGTCTAGAAGATGAAATAGTATTACAAAGAAAATAACTTGAAAAGGAAGAAGAAGAAGTTCCTCGCTTAAAAGTTGAGGCAAAGAAAGAGAAAAAGAGAGAAGGTATTTTGAAAATTCACCTTAAGGAAAGATCTGAGGATTTAAACAAGATTAAAGAAGAGTTTAATCAAGAAGAATGACGACTTGAATAAGAAATCATCTCCTTGAAAACGTATCTTAAAGAAGAAAAGAGAATGGAAGAAGTGATGAAGAAATAATAATATTATGAGAATATTGAAGAATAAGTCATCACATTAAGGGTTGAAGTTATCAAGCTCAACAAAAAATTAAAGAGATCACGAGCACTAGAAGATATTCTTAGTTGCCAAAATTCATCCTTCAATAAAGCAGGTCTTTGATACATTGGTGATGCCTCATGAAGAGAAGATACAAATTCCAATCCCAACAAGGGTGTCAAAGAGAGAGGAAGCTCCACAGATCCAATAATGAAAGTTGAAGAGAAGTGTTCTATATTATTGGAAAAGAAGAATGAAGATAAGGATAAAAACTATGCATACATTCTCAAAGGAAGGAATCATGGTTAGCAAGAGTCAATGAGGGATGAACACAAAAGAGGTCTATCTCCAAGAATAATTTCTACATCTATGAATAAAAAATGATTCAAACATTGTGAAGGAAACAAAAGAAGAGAAGATTGTGATCAACTAAGGCATGAATTCAAAAGGAATGCATCAAAAATAGGGTCACTTGCTTCTAGGTATCAAAGTTTATTTCCTCGTTATTCTTTTAATTGTAATAATTTGTGGGATGAATTTATAAGCAATGTTATCTATCTCAACAGTAGTAGTCCAACAAAAGTTTTAGAGCATAAAAATCCTTATGAAGAGTTCTATGGTTATAAACTAGTTGTTAGTCATTTGAAATTTTTTGGCATTAAAGCATTTTCACACCTTCCAAAGGAACATAGAAGAAAATTCTATGCAAATGTAGTCAAATGTATCTTTATTAGTTAATTTTTTGACAATAAAGATTAAAAAATGTATGATCCCACTACGCATAAAGTGTTTGCAAGTAAAGATGTTTTATTTCGTGAATATACATATGAGGTTAAAAAATAAGTTGATGTATGAAAACTTCATGAAGAAGGCATTAAAAGTTAAAAATATGAGGAAATTCAAGATAAACAGGTTGATGTTGAAGATCAAGCCACAAGTATCCAAAGTACATGGAGAAAGGTTAGAGAAAATATGCAAAGTAGTGAGACACTATGGAGATCAACACGCAAAATTTTGACACCTATGAGGTAATAATACTATGGTTTGATGATTCAAGTTATGAGTAAAGAAGAATATTTGATTTTTGAATAAAAAAAACATCATTACGAATGAATGAGTGTAATGCAAGAAAAATATGATTCCATAATGCCAAATGATAATTGGGAACTCACTAAGTTTCCTAAAGATAAAGTTCCTATGGGTTCAAAATGGTTATAATTAAACTCTAATCATAGTATAAATAAGTTCAAAGCTAAACCAGTTTCTAAATGATACTCACAAAATGAAGGCATGGATTATGATGAAACCTTTGCACCAATAACTAAAATGAATATCATTAGATTGTTAATTGCACTTGCTACAAATCACAACTAGCATTGAAATCGAATGGATGTTAATTCAACAATTGTAAATGGTGACTTAAAGGAAGAAGTGTATTTGGTTCAATTAGAAGGCTTTGTAAAACAAGGTCAATAACACATTGGATGTAGATTAAATAAATCATTATATGGTCTCAAACAATCTCCAAGGTCATGGTATGTGAAAATTGATAATTTATTTTTTCAACAGAGATTTATTAAAAGTAAGAGTGCCCCAACTCTTTACATCAAGATAGATAAACTTGATCATATTTCTTTGATTTCATTATATGTTCGTGATTTGGTCATAACATGGAATGCTACAAAGTTGGTTGATGAACTAAGATTATAGTTATGACAAGCATTTGACATGAAGGATCTTGGCTACATGCATTATTTTTTAGGCGTCGAAGTATGGAGGGAAAACGAGAATAATTTTATCACTCAAAGTACATATGCTAAAAAAGTTGTTAAAGAGTTTAAAATACACAAGAGAAAATCAATGTCTACTCTATTAGAACAAAATTGTAAGCTTTCTATGAATGATGATACAAAGGAAGTCAATGTAACCTTGTATAGAAAACTTGTGGGAAGTTTAAATTCCTTAACCAAAATGAGAATAGATATTGCATATACAATCATCCTACTTAGCCAATTCATGGGGAAACAACATGAGAGCCATTGAAATGCAACCAAGAGGGTCATTCGATACAAAAATGGAACCATTGATTTTCGAATTGAATACACTAATTATTTTAATGTTGAGTTAATGGATTATTCATATTATAATTAGGCACGATATCTAGATGAAAAAAATTCTAGCACTAAATATGCATTCAGTATAGGATCCAAAATTATGCCTTGAGCAACAAGAAGGAGATTATTGTTGGATTTTCCTACATTGAATATGGGTACACAGAATCATGTAGTGCTACATATGAAACAATATTACTAAGGTGTATTCTTGAATATATGGGATAAAGGAAAGAAGCACTGACATCAATTAAAGTAGATAATAAAATTTCAATGAAATTGAAAAAATCTAGCTTTCCATGTAAGGTTGAAACGCACTCAAATCCAATATCACTTTGTAAGAGAAAATATACAGTCAAATAAAATTGAATTATCGTATTGAAAAATAAATGATAATGTTGTTGATATTTTCACGAAGCCTTTGGGAAAGCCCAAATTTGTAATATGTATATATGAGATAGGTATTGTAAGGATTTATTAATTAAGAGGGAGTGTTAGCATTAATTAAGAGCTCCAAGTCAAAGAAGTAGTTGAACACATGGATCAATAGTTCGGAAACACAAGTATTCCAACAATGTATGAACACCTTCAGTAACCACTCACACAACCAGATCAAAGATCAATACACCAATGTTTTCATGTGGTAATACCCCTATTGGGAAACATCCATGGCCCCAACCAACATGGCCACTTGAAGAAATTTATTAATGCAAAATAAAAATTTACAAAGAGATTTACAAGAGAGTTTCTCACAATCGATCATCAACAAACAACACTCCATTCTCTTTAAATAGAGATCATGGACCAATCAGGTGTTAATCTATAGATCAATCTAGATGTTAAGATTCAAGAGAATCTGAATAATGATATTACTCTATTTCAGGAACATGTCATGATTGTCATATTTTCTAACTACAAATGCATACTTATACATACTAAAGAAACTCACTAAGAAAAACATGTTTACCTAATGACACATTAGAACAAGTTGATCTTAACTAACTCCTAAGTGTATAAATATCCTACCACCCCCCTTTAAGATCAAATTGGGATAGGATTGAAGTATTTACAAAGGTGAAACAATAGGAGAAGGAAGGACACATTAGAGCCTATCCTCCATTAATGGCAACTTCGTGAAATCTTAACATAGATCGAAGATTAAAAAACGCCGCTTCTATAAGAGACTTTGTGAAAATGTATGCAACTTGATATTTTGTAAGGAAGAAGAGAACTTCAAAACTCAATCATGAATGAACTTTTAGATAAATTGCATGTTTATCTTGATGTGTTTGTTTCATTGATGTGTAACTAGATCTTTGGTGATCTTTATGGAACTTTAATGGTCACACCAAAGGCTGGTTGCATGTTGTTGTTGGAGTCCATACTCTGAAAGTATATGTCGAAGCCACAAGGATTCCTAAATATCCTTAACCACTACTCGATACTATACTTCTACCGAATAAAGCATAATAGTTTGTTGTTTCTTACATGCCCAAATGACATGCCCTGAACCAAGGCTGAAAACATAACCTGCAGTATACTTTTTATCATTAGGGTCATTGACCAAATCTAAATTAGTGAAACCAACAAATAAATGAGTCCCCTATAAACTATAATGTGTCCCAAACTAAACTATACCCTCTACATACCGAAGTTTACTCTTGTCTTCTTTTGAATGTATTTCCTGGGGTGTTTTCATATACCAATCAACAACACCAACATCAAAGGAAACATCAAGATGGGTATGATTTAAGTATAAGAGGATACCAACTAACTGATGGTACAAAGTGGCATCAACTTTGGGAGAAGTATAGGTTGCAACAAGTTTTACTCCATGGTGGAAGGGATAAGGGGATGAATATTCTATGTGAAAGTGATAAATAATGTCACAAGCATGATTATACTCAGAAAGAAAAGTTCCTTCCTTGGTTTGCAAAACTTGGAGGCTAAGGGAATAGTGCAGAAATCCAATGTCTCTCGTTTCAAATTTATTCTTAAGGCTGATTTTCACATGCCTTAAAAGTTCTGGGTCACTACGAGTGAGGATAACATCATAAAGGATTATAAAATGGGTTCCTACTTACTTTGGATAGACATCTGGGTCAGAATGACGTCTAGAAAAGATGGTGTCAAGAAGAAAGTTGTCCATTTTGGCATACCAAGCTTGGGGATATTTCTTAGGACCATAAAGGGATATCTTAAGGAGAAAAACAAGGATAGATTCATTCTGGACATATCTAGGAAGTTGTTCCATGCATATTTCTTCTTTCAAATCCCCATGCAAGAAGACATATTTGACATCCATTTGATGGATCTCCCATTTATCTGAGGCTACAAGGGATAGAAAAAGGATGATGGAATTCATTTTGGCTAAAGGGGAAAAGGTTTCATTATAGTTTGTTCCTTCAACTTGGGAGAATCCTTTGTCAACTAATTGAGCATTATGTCTTTCAACACTTCCAGTTGATTCATACTTAGTTATGTAGACCCATTTACATATGAAAAGTTTTCTTCCTTTCATAAGAGGTACATGATCCCAAGTATCATTTTCCATTAAAGAATGATACTCTTCATTCATTTATGTATCTGTTGGCACCCAAAGTTTTGGGTTCATTTCATGCACATGCACAAATGAATTTATGCACACTCAACTCCAAGTTTTGTGATATCTCAAGTCCAAGTGTAGTACATGCTCATTCCAAGTTTTACGCGCGCATAAGATAATGCATGAAGAATGACAAGAAGTGCACACTGGATCGAGTTTTGATATTGCACACCAAGCCTAAAATATTATCAAATGTGTGTCAATCCCAGTTTTGATGCACACTGAAAATCAAGAAGACACACAGTAGAATCAATAAAGGAATCATCAAGAAATCTCCTCCAATGATTACGACCAATGGCACAAGGGATCATGGTATAGCCACAGGATGAGCTGAAAAAGAAGTTAATATTGTGTTGGTATAGAAATCCTGTGTGGGGAGTTGGAAGGTACCAAAAGCATGTGAGTTAGTTTTCTCAGTTCAATGACTGGAGCAGAGTAGAATGAAACATAACTAGAAATTAGAGAAATATATAAAAGGAAGCAACAATATCAGGAATATAGTTATCTAGTTAGACAAACATCATGCATAGTTGTAGATCTAGATGTTTAGATGAGATCCATTGAGTCTTTGGTATTGATCTCACTCTGAGCATGTTTTAATACTATAACATTTATGAATATAATGTTTAGTCTGTTATATATCTGAAGTCTTGAGAGAATGCACATTATGCAGTGTGTTGTATTTTTGGGTATTTTCACAAACGAAGATATGAAGTTCTGTGGATGTGATATACCGTCTTCTTAATGTATTCCTATTTTGTAATGGAATGAATGTGGTAATAAAGATGTGATAGTTCTAATCTATTTTGTGTATATTATGTATTATTTGGATATGTTTGTGTATTGTTTTACTTCTTAGTCCTAATAACTTGTCAGATATTAGTTGCATGAATGAAAACCCCAATGGATCCTTATGTGTTTAGCCTTTATCCCTGTCACAATACCTTATGGTATATGTGATCCTCTCTGCATCTCGGGGGAGACCTTCCTCAACCTTGGACAAGGATTAATATGGATATGCTCTGGGCTTTTTTTGGTCAACTCTAGACGAACCCTAGGTTTAAAATCCCTATCATTAAGAGGGACACATGCAAGTATGGACCAAAATGCCAACATATGGTTTTGTTGTTAGGTCCTAAAAAGTATTGTAGTGAATGGTGAAGTAAAGAGATGATGTGGCATCCATCTCAAGAGGATATTCAAGACTGTTTGAATGCAAAAGAATATGAGTTTTCCCCATGAGAAACCCGGGGACTAAGATTGAATGTAAATTAATGGAAAGATAGGAATCTCTACACTGATATAAAAGATCTTTTCTTTGAATAATTTTTGTGTGTATTGCATGAGTGGCTAAAAAGGAAAATTGCTAGCAACTCTACTATGTGGCCTTTAGAACGAGTGGTTTGGGTTGAAGAAAATATTGAAAGATAGAAAGTGTTGGATACTAAGTGGGCTTGGGATATTGAATTTTGGTTTTCTATAATAAGACAAGGCTACATTGTTGAGTTTGTTTTGGAGTACAACGATTCTTTCAGCAAGGCCGAAAGAAAGTTTTTGGAAGGTATGAGGAAGCAAATAGTGGAAGAGATTCCACTCTAGATAAAGATTGTGTTTGTGGAGAAAGGTTTGATGTACATAGATCCCAATCGAATGGGCAAGTAAATTGCCCTAGCACTAGGGTGGCAGTATATTGCAAATATGGGTGAAAGTTAGAGGGAAAATGGATCTGTTGAGAAGGATCGAGGAATCGTTGAAATGGATTCAGGAATGGTATCGGTCTAGAGGAGTAGAGGAGAAAAAGAGATAAAATATATGCAAGAAGAGTTGACATAAGAATAAAAGTGGAGCATAGAGGTGGAAAATATTTACCCAGGGGCACACCATGAGAGGTCGGTTCCATAATGAAGAGAAAAGAAACCGCACTAGGAAGTAGTGCATAAGAGAATGTTTTTCCAGAGTGGAGCACATACAAGGATAAGAATTTGGAGAGGTGTGGGATTGAATATATGGTGTTCAGTGACGATAAAAAGTAGAAGTAGTAGTAAATTCCTAGGCGATGAATTCCACACCCCTTGGTTGTTGCAGAGTGTTGCAACCTTAGAGGAAGATGAAGTGCATTTATGGGGTGCATTGATAAGATGAAAAGAGGGCACCCATAGAAATAGTGCATTTTTAGGAGAGGAGTATAGTGAAAAAAGTAATATCTTGTATATTGGACAAGAAAATACAACGTAGATTTGTGGTGTGCAGATAGGACAATAAGATAGAGAGTACCGTGTTGGTGAAATATAATAAGAGGAATATGGAGGCTCCCATAGTGGTGGGGGAGATGAATTGGAAATAATAGATGGTATTATGCAATTGCAAGTAGGAAATGCTTTGGGTCACCTCACAAGA
>JZKD02S1590582.1:501482-516781 GCA_000966675.3 Picea glauca | reverse complement strand
TTTAGAAAATTTGATTTTAGTTTGAGAAGGGGGGATGATTTAGAAGAGACACAAGACAAAAGTGTGAGGTGTATTTAAGGTGAATCGCATAGCCTATGGATAGAATAATGTGTTGAGAAATTAAGAATTCAATAGTTTTTACAAATACATCAAATCATTGAAATATGCATCAGACAACAGACACTTTCATATATCTAAATCCATGGAGGTACCCTTTGACATAATTAAACACGCAAACACATGATATGAAGTGGCCATACATTCAGAGGAAATCACTTCAACATAACAAGCTAAACAGCACCCAACCACACTCTACATGTAATAAAAATTGTTGGTCGAGATTTTATTAATGGGGATCTGATACAAGAAGCGATGAAATGAGAGGGATGAATTTTACAAGAGAACATACAAAAAAATAATCACAGACTAAAGCATAACATAGGGGATGAATCTATTGTAGCATGCGGCCTTGAAATTCATTTGTGTATGAGGGGAGTTTTTATTATACAACTTGGGTATAAGATACTCTTCAATTCCCCAAAATTTCGATCCTACAAATGAGCTTTCTCTGTCAATTTATAGTTTCTCAACTTAAAGGGAAAACAAATTTATCATACCCATATTGATTCTTGAAAATCAATTCCGTCTTATCAGAATCTTGATACCGCGTCTGGTTTCCTAACAAATTTCATCCTTCATTTTATTTTATCGTATTTTACTGGGAAGAAAGCCACTTATTCCAATAGGTAATCCTTGTTGATACTATTGTTGGGTGTGTTCTTCCAATCCAATTGATCCTTGACTCAAGTACATCTAGGTGGATCAATTTCTTCCCATCATTTTATCATAATCCCTTTATCTCAGCTACTATACTAATATGATAAACATCTCCTTCCAACTGACAAGGCTTGGTGACATAAGATACAATGGGCCAACTCAGTGTATCCTCTACTTCAAGCTTCACCAGTGCACCGATGGGATTGGTCGATACTCTTTAGGGTGGAATCCCAAAATATCATTATCCTTCAATATCATGATAGTGATACCAGATAAGGGCATATTTGTCAAAATGAGATAAAGAGAAAATGGTCCTAAGATTTATAGCCAAGATGGTTGTTAACCCACTTTTAAGTAAAGTGTTGGTGCATGTGGATCATCACTGAGAAAACTATCATCTGAGTAACTTTTCTTCAGGACCCGAACCATTAGAAAATAAATGGTTGGTGATATTTTTTGCATTCTCTTATAGGGGCTTGATACATATTTGAGAAGGTAGCTGAATGAGGAGCAAGGATTTGATAAACTCAACAAGATTTTTGAAAAATCTTGAGCTCACGTGAATGTGCATGTCTGGGTGATAATTACTGACCTTTTTCACTCCTTGGGAATGAATATGATGTTGAACAAAGGATAATAAAGTGTGATATAATATATTTTGTTATAAGTCATGTCCTTTCCAACAGTTTTGGCAGGATATCAACAAATCTTCCCACTCTCCTGAATCGTTTTCCCTCATTCCTTTTCTTTCATATGTGTGTCTTTTATTTATGATTTAGAGCCTTTGAAATATGAAAAATGCGTGAAACTTGGATGACGTCATGATGATATCACCATGAATATGTGGAGATGTGATAGCTTAGGTTTGGTCCATGCAGGCACTGAAGTTTCTTCCTGGGCTCAATTTATGTATGGCTGAGTCTATCATGGTGACTAACAACAATGGTGGGATCCCTTACCATAGATAGAATTATCTGACAAGCTTGAAATACACTGGGCTATCCTGTTAAGTCTTATTCGTCTTTCCAAGTGTCTAGATGGACTACTATGTTTACTCCAAGTGGAGTTAAATGAGAGGTCCTATAGGAGGCTAGTCGATCGGTGTGGGTTCTTGGCAAGATAGGAATACCATTGTCACAAACCTAAGGGAGTGGCTTCCTTTTTCTTGTTTTAGCATGTGACACATTTTATTCTTTGAAATATGGTAGCCTAAATCCATTTTTGCACCCCACTACTCTGTTAACTTCCATATGATTTTTTGATGTGACATGTGCACACTATCGTTGATCATGATCACTTGCAACTCTTGGATGGTCAGGCCCACACTTCCACCCACTTCAATTATATGACTTGGTTCCATTTGGGTGGGGAATTAAACTTATTTTTGGCGATATAAGTGCCTTTGATGTTCCCGATGATCACACCATTATTGAGAGTGAGTATCGGGCCCCTAGGGATTGATTTTTCACTATACATTTCCTTATGCCCAACCACATGCTTTGTTTCTTTTATGTTTGAGCTCTTCAATCTCTCTTTTGAATTATGACCCCTTAATGTCGATCATGATACGTTTTAATGACTAGAATACAACCACTACTAACACCCGTGATGCATTTCGACTATAGGAAGAGAAGAAGAGTGGTGAATGTGTGGTGTATAAAGAGGAAGATATGAAGAAGATCCTTGAGGTGGATATTGGCACAGTCACACTCAAGGATATGACTGAGGGTGAAGTAGATCTCCCACATATTTTAATTGCTGAGAGATTTTTCATGCCTCAAGGTTTTTTTACCAAAACGCATGTGCTTTTTGTATACTTATATAGTCCTCATCATGTCACCAAAGATTGTCCTGACTTTCTAAAAAAGTGGGAAGATAAAAAGGCCAGTTGCAACATGGTGCACCCAAAGCCGCGCAAGAACAATAAGAAGAATGAATCAATTGATGTTTGGGTAGTAACCCAAGGAGGAGAAATGGCATGGGCATATGTTGATAATCGTGAACAATTAGTTCAGAAGACAGAGGGAAAAAAAAGGAAAAAACACATCCCCCTCCGAAGTTTGATCTTTTCGATAAGAAAACATTCCTGTGCGATGCACACAGAGATATGGAAGAATAAAGAGCATGCAATGAGCTACAACGTGGGACTTAGAGGTCACTTGAAGAGGCTCATTCAGGAAGAGGTGCATAAGGTGACACACAGGTCATTGGAGGAAGTTCAGATCCTTGAAGAGGTACAATGTGTGATGCAAAGGTCATTGGAAGAGGTGATCACATGCGAATAATTACATCGCGTGACATAAAGATCTTTGGAGGAAGCTCGTGTGTGCAAATAAATACAACATGTGATGAAATCATCAATAGAAGAAGATCACAAACAAAATGATTCGTGACACGCTGAGTAGAAAGCACAAGAAGAATAGCACCAGAAGGAATTACAATTTACAACGTGCATAGAAGCCTTGTGGGACTTGGTTCACAAGGAAAAACTTGAAGGCCAAGTAAGTTCTTTGTTGTGTTGTTGTTTGTGATTGTTGAATGATCTAGATGCTGCAATTAAGTTGAAACAAATGTTAGCTACTTGAATGAGGGAACAAGGAGTGAAGTTATCCATATCAACTCCGCTACCAGAAAGAGATGTATGTGAGGTTAGCAAGCAAAAGTGAATTGAATGATAATTTAATATGACAACATAACTTGGTTTCTATGACATGGATGGAGTCATGTTGGATGTGGGTTCTGATGTGAATATTTTTCTGAAGAAATCTTGGGAGGTGATGGGTAAACTAAAATTGGTCTATCTCCCATATAGCTGTGGTTGGCCAATCAATATAAAATCTACCCAATAGTATGACTGGTGTACGTGGAAGTGAACATAGAAGGCGTAAAACCATAGGCTGACTTTGAGGTTGTAGAAATTATGTATGAATCTGATCCATACACTACCTTGCTTGGCATTTTCTGGGCCTTTGATAATAATGTGGTGTTAAACTTAAAGAGGAGGAAAATTCCATTTCATATAGATACGATGCATGTGGTCACACCACTGGATTCATATGAAGGTGACTAATACAACTAACCAGTGGATGAGGATACATGGAGCTTAGTCATTGAAAATACCTATAATATCACTGGGCGCGGGGAGGACTACATCAACTTCACTATAGATGGAGAATTAATCTAGAGAAATTTCAAATCATATGACATGGATTTTGAGGATACCCTGGATAGGTGGAAAAACCAACTCTATGAAATTTTCACTTACATATGCACGAGGATAACAAAATAAGTGTGTTGGATCAGATCTGAGTTTTGTGATGCCCCATGATTTGATGGGATGGGGTCGAGGGAGACATTCCCCATACAATTGGAGAATACCCTCCCTGCAGAGCAAAGGATTCAGGCCATGGATGTAGTGGATAGAAGGACACTTGTGAGTTGATGGGTGATGCATTGTCCAAATATTTAAATTTTGGTGTAGGTATTTGAATTTATAAAGGTTTGATTACATCCCATCCTTGATTTTGAGCTAGACAATCAATACAAGGGAACTAAGGATCATCAAGAACACCTTTCATTTTTTGAAGGACACTAGACCTCTAAAAATATCCTTCGATCCCAATGGGTCCATTGATTTGTAAACACTATGGGCATGGTCCCTAGAATATGGTACAGTAAGGAGGAAATTAGGAGGAGAACGGTCAAGTGGAACCAAATGAGTTCCCAGTTTCATTTAAAATTCATCTTCACAACAAACTATCCAGCTGAAAGGGAGGTGCTCCACCAGATTAATTATTTTATTTTCCAAGCCACATCTTGGGTGGTTTGTTCGTATCATCAGTTGGTGGAAAAATTAAAAGAGGTAGTACATTGCTGGAAGATTGATGTTGACAACATTGATAATGATGACCCTTGAGAAATATAGATCAAAGAATCCGAGGGAAAGCAAGCATAAAATGGGAAGGAAGTAGATATGGTCACACCAGACTATAATGGCCTGATTAAAACCAATAAACATAATATTGGCATTGAAGAGGTGCCAAAGATGGCCATGATTATGGATTATTGGGATAAGGAGGCAATCACTCAAATTGTTTACCTTATCAAGGAATATGAGGAATTATTTCCTCGAAGATTTTCCAAAATGAAAGGTATTGCAGGATCCTTGGGGGCCATGAAGATTCAACTCAAATATAATTCCAAAATGATCAAGAGAAGGCCTTATCGATTAAATCTCAAGTATAAGGAAAAGGCATGCAAAGAATTAGATTGAATGTTGGATGCAAGGATCATTGTCCCTATATAGGAGTCTGATTGGATTAGTTCTATGGTGGTGCAACCTAAAAATACTAGGGATATTCGAATTTGTGTCGATATGAGGAGTCTCAATGCATCATGCATCCATGACCCTTTCCCAACACCCTTCATAGGTGAGGTGCTGGAAAATGTTGGTGGTAAGGAAGTATAATATTTCACATATGGATTCTCAAGGTATCATCATGTTTGGATCGTAGAGGAGGATTAGTATAAAACCACCTTTGGGATAGAATGGGGATCCTTTGAGTACACAGTCATGCCCTTTGGATTGAAGAATTCCACAACATTTTTTTCCTAAATAGTGGTTGAAACTTTCAAGGAATCCATCCAAAAGTTTCTTTAAGTATACTTGGACGATTGGACTATGCTCATTTTGTTCAAGGAACACATGCAACCTCTTCATCTAATTATGGACCGATGCTTCTAGTTATATATCCCTTTGAATTTAAATAAATGCAACTTTTGTACACCCTATGACATATTGTTGTGCCACATCATCTACACGGATGGATTTCTAGTGGATCTAGCTAATGTTGTCATCATATTGAATATGGTGGCCTGCACTTCGGTTCGAGAGATGTGTTACATGTTGGGTCATATAAGATACTATTGACGGTTCATCCATAATTATGCCCATATTTAAGCTCCGTTTGAAAATATTTCTCGTAAACATACTAAGTATGAGCGGGCAATAGAATGCCAAAAATCCTTGGATACCCTCAAATAAAAACAAGTTACTACATCAATTATGGTTTTTCGTGATTGGTCGAAGCTCTTATATGTTCACATGGATGTTTCATCTATTACGCTAGACACCATTCTTGCGTAGAAAAGAGAAGGAAACATTAATCATCTAGTATATATTTTCCAATTTCAATCTATCTTATGCCAAAAACAATTATACAATAAGTGAGCATGAGGGCCTAGCCATGGCATATTCCTTATAGAAATTTCTCCATTACTTGTTGGGGTCTACGTTGAAATTATTCACTAATCACTCCGCTCTCAAGTATTTGGTCATCAAGTCAGTGTTGGATGGAAAAATATGTTTTTGGTTGTTGCTTTTTTTAGGAGTTTGATATTGAATTTTTCGTTAAGCTCGAGAAACATAATGTTGGACTAGATAATATGTTGTGAATCGTTACTGGGGAAGCTGCTAAGAGCCTCGATGATGAACTCCCCAATGAAAAAAATCTTCCAATTCAAATTTTTTCCTGAAGAATTGGTCAAAATCGTGGAATTTATCATGACTGACCAAGACCCACATGTTATACTCAAGCATAGCATGATCAACTAATGACCTGTAGTGCACATTATCAGTTGATTATGGGAAAATTGTCTAAGTTCAGCATAAATGGAATCATATGTTGTTGTGCTCTAGAAAACGAATGAAACTCCATCCTATATCAAGCACATGAAGGTATTTATGGAGGCCACAATGCCAATAAGTTTGTTGCACATAGGGATTTCATGTCCCT
Source organism: Picea glauca (assembly GCA_000966675.3). NCBI lineage: Eukaryota > Viridiplantae > Streptophyta > Pinopsida > Pinales > Pinaceae > Picea > Picea glauca. The sequence continues at coordinate 510,209 of JZKD02S1590582.1, read as the reverse complement.
CCCTCTTGGAAAATTCCAAGGAATATCGAAAATGCTACGATGTATGTCAATGAATTGGAAATCCCTGTCAGAGAGATGAGCTTCCTTTATTTCTATTGACCATGATAGATCCATTTGAAAAATGGAGCAGAGATTTTCTGGGGCCCACAAATCCTCCCATGCATTGCATAGGGGCATGCCATATATTGTTGGAAAATTGGTTTTCATTGATGTTAACTCTAGAACAAGTCTAGAAGCCTCTAGAAGTGATGGGTGTATTTGAAGAAGTCTCCAAAGTGGTCCCCTTATGAAATAGCTTTAAGCATGGCCCTCACAGTAATACACTTTGAATAATTATACAAAAATACTTCGAAGTATGGTTAAGTGGCTAAGTATTTAAGAATCCCCAAAGGTGTGGTCATAAAGCTTGAATTTGATTCAAGAAAAATAGGGTAAATGATATTGCAAATGGATGCAAAACCTCATTGGATTGATAATCCTCGTTAAGTTGTCTCCAACCATAGATGACACACCATGTGGTTCCTCATAATTGAGAAGTTATTCCCTCTTAAAGATGAAGCCCTGAAGTATGGTTAAGAATCCTCATATCTAAGGTCAAGAAGTTATAAGTTGGCCCTCAAGTTTAGTAAAGGAGAAAACATTGTTGCAAACAAGAAGTTACAAGTCGACTCAAGGTCAAGTAAACAAGGTGCTTGGAAGGGTATAAATACACATTGATAACATCTCATTTTTTTCATTCAATATTTAGATCTCTTAGAACAATATTGGAAGTGAATGTTAGAGGGAATATGAAGTGATGAAGGGATAAATTCCAAGGGAAGATGAATTCTTGCGATGATGTGTTCTAAGGTATGTTTTTTAAAGGTCCTCTTACCATTTTTGATATAAAGTTTTTTTGAGAATGATTCAGATAGTAAAACATGGAGTATGTTGAGAATACATGTCAAGGTACTTGTGGTACACATTTCAATTATTGGGTCTTTTCACTTTTGGAGATACACTATGTGGAAGATAATGTTTTTTACTAGTCCTGTAACTAGTCTCAAACATGTGTTCCTGGAAAAATAGTCATAACTTCTTCATAGAGGATCTAAATTCCATGAGACTAAATGCATTAGAAATAGTACATTATGTAGTATTTTTTATGTGAGTTTTGAAATTATATATCAAATATTGAGCGTGTGGCATGTTGTACAAATTCTCTCTCCAGAATAGGACATAATTTAGGAAACTTTCCATTTTCTCTATAATGCATTTTTAGGGACGATTCAAGGAGACAAACTTGGAGAAATTTGAGAAAAGATATCAAAGACAATTGGGTACAAGTTTGCGACCATGATTAAATATAGGTACAAAGTTATACTTATTGAAATTTAAAGTTTGTGACTAACCCAAAAACTAGTCTCAAAGAGGTGTTCGAGATAAAACGATTATAACTGAAGCTTGGTAGGTCCAAATGAATTCCACTTCTTACATCAGAAGGAGAATACACCCTCAAATATGAGGTCCAAGTTTTAGAATCATAAATGGAAAACTGAGCTTATGGTGAATCTTACAATTTTCCGTATTTGAGGTATAGATCTGAGCATCTGTATATGCAGATTTAAGAAGTTATGTTGGGGGTTATATGTGGAACCATGTGGACCTAGGATTTATACATGGACCTAGTTCAATCATTTTTATGTATAAGTTGTGGTGGATCCATTTTTTATGATGTTGATGTATTATTTATGGTGTATCCAATTCTGATGATGATGATGATGATGATGTATCAGTTTTAGTGGAGCTAGTTTTGATTATGGTGATATATCAATATTAGTGACAATAACAATGACAGGTTGTTTCTCTGATTTATATTTAAGTGTGGTAGAGTGGTTCGAGGCAAGATATCAAGGTCTCCTTTAGTTTGGTTCCTGAGAAACAAGGTTGGTCGAGTGGTGCATAACAATATTGGTGTCTTCAGATAGCAGGTTGGTGCTTGCAGGGGAGTTGCATATTCCTTTTAGTTGGTGCTCATAAAACTAGGGGAGCTAGAGAATCCTTCTAGTTGGATCTAAAGAATCTATGGATTTGGATCTTCCTTTAGGTTGGGGCCTATAAAATAGTGGGTTAGAGCCTCCTTCCAGTCAGAGCTAGAGAATCTAGGGAGTTGTAGCTTCCTTTAAGTTGACCTCCTTTCAGTTGGTGTTGGAGAATATTTAAATTTGATGCTTACTTTGAATGTAATGATCAAGACATATATTAAATAATTTTGTGGTTTTATCGCAATTGGGTTTCCACGTAAAATTCTTATGTATTTTGTATTTGTGGTTGTTTATGATATCTTGAATGTAATCATAAGTGATACGTTTTTGACAACTTAATGTTTACATGTTGTGATTAAAAATTCTAAAAAGCTCCTAACACTAATTCGCTCCCCCATATCAGTATTAGTGAATATTCCAGCAATTGGTATAAGAGCAGGTCCTTCAGAAACTGTATAACCACTCAAAGGAAGATCATGGAGTGCAGAGATAATGGAACGCAAGTATTTTATGTTAAGGAATATGAGATATGGTGATAAATAATGAAAGTGTTTCTAGAGGCATAGGGGATTCATGTTTCACACTCAATTGTTACAGGATACATCACTTTTAAGAAACCTCGGAATATTGCATCCAAGAAGGAATTAAAAATGAACAACAAGATAAAAATGGATACCATCATGGATGGACTACTTTATTTGGTAAAGGTCAAAGTGGGACAAAGTTCATTAACCAAAGAGATTTTTTATAAGATACATAGTCTCTACTCTAAAGGATCTCTTCTTCTAATCATAGGTCTAGAACATGGTGATAAAAATAAAGAAGATGCTGAGACAAATCAAGAAGAAAGAAGCTCATCATGTTAGACAAATCCAGAAGAAAATTGGAAATGGTATGGCAGAGCATGAAAAATAATATTATGAAGAAGGCGAAGTGGATCTTGTGGAATAATTAATGGTTTCTTTAAATTAACTAAAAAGATAAAGGAGGGAAAACAATTCCCTCAGGGAAGAATTGATCAAGCTAGAGGGTTCTCAAAACCCTAAATTTTTTTCTAAATAAGCCCAGAAGATCGTTATAAATCTAAAGGTTCAACTTGAAGAATCTAGAGTGATTGAAGAAATACACAAAAAAAAGTTGGAAGAAAAGCATAAAATAAATGAGTGTCTAGAAGATGAAATAGTATTACAAAGAAAATAACTTTAAAAGGAAGAAGAAGAAGTTCCTCGCTTAAAAATTGAGGCAAAGAAAGAGAAAAAGAGAGAAGATATTTTGAAAATTCACCTTAAGGAAAGATCTGAGGATTTAAACAAGATTAAAGAAGAGTTTAGTCAAGAAGAATGATGACTTGAATAAGAAATCATCTCCTTGAAAACCTATCTTATAGAAGAAAAGAGAATGGAAGAAGTGATGAAGAAATAATAATATTCTGAGAATATTGAAGAATAAGTCATCAAATTAAGGGTTGAAGTTATCAAAATCAACAACAAATTAAAGAGATCGCGAGCACTAGAAGATATTCTTAGTTGTCAAAATTCATCCTTCAATAAAGCAGGTCTTTGATACATTGGTGATGCCTCATGAAGAGAAGATACAAATTCCAATCCCAACAAGGGTGTCGAAGAGAGTGGAAGCTCCACAGATCCAATAATGAAATTTGAAGAGAAGTGTTCTAGATTATTGGAAAAGAAGAATGAAGATAAGGATAAAAACTATGCATACATTCTCAAAGGAAGGAATCATGGTTAGCAAGAGTCAATGAGGGATGAACACAAAAGAGGTGTATCTCCAAGAATAATTTGTTACCTCTATGAATAAAAAATGATTCAAACATTGTGAAGGAAACAAAAGAAGAGAAGATTGTGATCAACTAAGGCATGAATTCAAAAGGAATGCATAAAAAATAGGGTCACTTACTTCTAGGTATCAAAGTTTATTTCCTCATTATTCTTTTAATTGTAATAAATCTAGACATAAAGTTGTAGATTGCAGGGCATATGGAAGAAATGTTCAAGAAATATATTTTTATGTGGCCCCCTACAATATTGAATGTTACAAATGCCACAACTTTGGACATATATCTTGTGATTGTAGAATCAAAATGGAGGCTTCCATGAATGGAAACACTAATATCATATATAAGAAGGTTTGGAGATGAAATAACAAACAAGAAGAATAAGTGAATGAAGAAATCCCATAGATCATACTCATAGGATTTGCAAATATGTGAGATCATGATGAATCTACAGGTAAAGAGGAAGATGTTAGAATTTAGAATGATGATCCTGCAACAGAGGAGGATTATATATTGTTCTAAGAACTATGGCTTGGAGACTCCTAGTAATGTTAATATTGAAGAGGGGGATTCTAAGCAATATGTATTACAAAGTGGAAAAAGTATCTTTCAGGAAGTCTGAAGTGTTTGCATATTTTGGGAAGGAAGATTATGAATGGTTTGATGGGAGAGGTACAAAATGTATCATGACATATTGGTTGATTAAGGAGCATTTTTCGGAAATATCCCCATCCAGTTATGAAGAGGTTATTTGGAAGTTATGAGGAATATAATTGACACACTTTTGAGGAAGAGATTCATGATTGTATAGAGGATTCCATGCATGTATTCAAGCAGGGATATATTCATTACATATTTAAAAATGTGTTATTGTTGCAAACTTGTAGAGTTTGATTTGAAGATAAAGAAGACTATCATGCATATTTGATTAATCTTGAGAAGCAAGAATTGGTCGTGATAAATTGCAGTATATTTGCAGAAGTCTTTAGAATAGTAAAGTGACATATGGGTTAGCATTGTGTGTAGTTGGGTAGTAGAGCCATGGACAATTTTGTGACATATGGAAAATGATATTTAGTAGATCTAGAAGACAATACATGACATAAACTAGAGAAGATACATGATAGTGGATGAAAGCATGAACTCAATAGGAATTTAAAAAAGGCTTGTTGTCATTGTCATCAATAGGAATGTTCAACAAAGCATATGACTTAGAAAAGAAGCATATTGAAAGGTGGAACCAACTAGTTACATGAAGGAAAGTTGTGAGAGGCACAAAAAAATAGGAGAGAAACCATCGAGAGGAGTTATATTGTCAAGGGGATATGGTTGAATGATTATGTCATTGATGTTATCTAACTAAAAAACATGGGAACCCATGAAGACTTGAAGTCAATTTATGAAGGCAAATTGACAAGAACGCTTTTAATATATGTCAGTGGATTGCACCAAGAAGTACCAATGGAAAAGAATCCCTAGAAGAGAGGAAATGAAGCATATAAAAGAATCTCCACATTGATCTATATAACATATTGCAAAGAATACAGGGGGATATAAATTGTGAGGAATTCACCCTTTTCCATTGATGTCAAAGGGGGAGATAAAGAAAAAAAGAAGGAGAGAAAGATCATAAACATGAAGACAGGGGGAGCAATGAACACAAAGGGAGTATGATTGTTGGCATCAATGCCAAAGGGGGAGATTGTTGGAAAATTCATTTTCATTGATGTCAACCCTAGAATAAGTCCAAATGCCTATAGAAGTGACGGGTGTATTTGAATAAGTATCCAAAGTGGTCCCCTTATGGTGTTGCTTTAAGCATGACCCTCATGGGAAGATGCTTTGAATAAGTCTACAAGAATCACTAGAAGTATGGTTAAGTGGTTAAGTAGTTAAGAAGCCCCAAAGGTATGGTCATGAAGCACAAATTTTATTGAAGAAAAAATGGTGAAGGACATTGAAAATGGAGGCAAAACCTCATTGGATTGATAGTAGTCATCAAGCCATATCCAACAGTAGGTTGCATGCCACGTGGTTCAACAGGGTTGAGGAGTTATTCCCTCTTAAAGTTGAAGCCCAAAAGTATGGTCAAGAAGCTCTGAATCTAAGGTCAAGAATTTATAATTTGGCCCTAAAGTGATTTAAAGGAGAAAACTTTGTTGCAAACAATATGTTACAAGTTGGCTCAAGGTTAAGTAAAGAAGGTTCTTGGAAGGGTATAAATACACATTAAGAACCTCTCATTTTCATCATTCAATCTTGTGATCTCTTAGCAAAATTTTGTCAGCGAATTTCAGAGGCAAGATGAAGTGAATAAGGGTGAAATTCCAAGGGAAGATGAAGTGAAGAAGGGAGAAATTGCAAGGGAAGATGAAGTCTTGTGATGATGTATTCTAAGGTACGTTTTTAAAAGGTCATATTACCATTGTTTCTATAAAATTGTTTTTAGAATGATTTAGATAGTGAAACTTGGATGATATTGATAATATGTATCAAGGTAACTGTGGTATGTATTTATGCTTATGGGTCATTTTCCTTTTAGAGATACACTATGTGGAAACTAGAGTTTTTGGCTAGTCATGTAACTAGTCTCAAATATGTGTTTTGGGTAAAATAGTCATAACTACTTCATAGAGGATCCAATTTGTGTGAGGCTAATTGCATTAGAAAGATAAAATTCCATAGTTCATGGCATGTTGTACAAGTTCTCTTTCCAGAATAGGCTAGGATTGAGGAAGGTGTGCCATTTACGTTATAGAACTTATTCATGGATGAATCAAAGAGAGAAACTTGGAGGAATTCTATAAAAGGTATAAAAACAGATTGGAAAGAAGTTCCAGACCTTGACTCATTAGAAGTACAAAGTTATACTTGATGAAAGTTAGGGTTTGTGACTATTCCAAAAACTAGTCCCAAATAGGTGTTCGAGATAAAAGAGTTATATGTGAAGCTTGGTAGTTATAAATTGAATTCTAGTTGTTGCATCAAAAGGAGAACATATCCTAATATGTGGTCCACTTTTTCGGAATAAAAAAATGGAAAATTGAGATTTTGTTGAATCTTACAAGTTTTCATATTTGAGGTTCATTTCTGAGCAGCTTTGTATGCAAAATTAAGAAGTTATGTTGGGGTTTATATGTGGGCCCATGTGGACCTAGGATTTCTATGTGGACCAAGATTGATAATTTTGATGTATAAGTTGTCGTGGATCTAATTTTGACGATGTTGATGTAACAATGATGGTGTATCCAATTTTGATGATGACGATGACGTTTCAGTTGTAGTGGAGCTAGTTTTGATGATTGTGATATATCAATATCAGTGACAGTAAAAATAACAGGTTCATTCTCTCATTTATATTTAATTTTGGAAGGGTGTTCAAGGAAGGAGATTGAAGTCTCCTTCAGGTTTGTTCCTGAGAAACAAGGGTGGTTGGGTCGTGCATAGGAAGATTGGTGTCTTCAGATAATATGTTGTTTCTTGTAGGGGAGTTGCAACTTCCATTGAGTTGTTTCTCATAAAACTAAGTGGGTTGGTGCCTCCTTACAGTTGGAGCTAGAGAATCTAGGGAGTTGGATATTCCTTCAGGTTAGAGCCTGTAAACTAGGGGGTTGGAGCCTCCTTGAAATTGGTTCTAGATAATCTAGGGAGTTGTAGATTCCTTCAGGTTGGAGCCTATAAAATAGGGGTTTGGAGCCTGTAAAATAGGAGTTTGTAGCCTCCTTTGATTTGGTGCTAGAGAATGTTGGAAGTTGGTGCATCTTGTGAATTCAATCACTACTGCATTTGGGTCAAATTCTGATGGCACGTTCAAGGCAATTGCCACTTTCTATTGTCAAAAGACCGACAAACCTTGGACCCCCTCAAACGTCGTTTCACATGACGTCGTTTTTCCGACGACCTAGTTTTCGTCTATATTGCGACGTTTCAAACGTGGCAAGAGAGACGTTGCAAACATGGCAAGACTGACGTTTCAAATGTGGCAAGAGAGATGTTGCAAACGTGGCAAGACCGACATTTCAAATGTGGCAAGAGAGACGTTGCAAACGTGGCAAGAGAGACGTTGCAAACGTGGCAAGACCGACGTTTCAAACGTGGCAAGAGAGACGTTTCAAACGTGGCAAGACCAACGTTGCAAACGTGGCAAGTGAGACGTTTTAGACATGGCAAGAGAGACGCTTCAAAGGTGGCAAGACCGACATTTCAAATGTGGCAAGTGAGATGTTTCAGACGTGGCAAGAGAGACATTTCAAAGGTGGCAAGAGAGACGTTCTGAAGGTGGAAAGACCCACGGGAGGAGGTATTAGCTCCGACGTGGTTGCTATGGGAGCGACACTCTTGAATGTCACAAGAATGACGTCCGTCAGGTGGAAACAACGACGACCAGGAGTTACTAGCTCCGACGTGGTTGCTATGGGAGTGACAATCTTGGAGGTGGAAAGAGAGATGTCTTGGATGTGGCAATAGCGACGTGAAGAGAGTGAAAGACGTCACAATTGCCACCTTTGTGTAGGTATTTAAAAAAAAAAATACAATATCAATATCAAGACCTAATAGTCATTCCAAGCCCAAAGGAGGAGTAATTCATATAGGTGTTAGCTAGTGACAACATACATGGAAATTTCTTCTTGCTTCATTAACATTTTCTTCAAAATTAAATTTACGACAATGAAAAGACAGAACTTATTTGCAACCTTCAGTGCACACTTTAGCTTCAGTCACTTCAACATTCATGCTATCTCGCCTTTCACTCTCAAGCCAAGTGGGAGATTGCATCTCCATTTCATTTAATATCAAAGCTTCATCATCATTTATGACAACAATCTATTCATAAGGATGGTCTTTGAATTCAGCCAAATGATGCAGAACATGAGGCACACATTCACTCAACAATTCTGATACATATTT
>JZKD02S1590582.1:462769-501472 GCA_000966675.3 Picea glauca | reverse complement strand
GCAACATGATTTTTTTTTTTTATAAATTTCCTCTATTTTGCGACAATATGGACAATTTTGTCCATAACGCCGCAAATAAAACGTCGGAATTTTTACAATATGTAGTAGTGAATATTCAATATATATATATATATATTAAATACTTCCATGGTTTTCTCCCATTTGGGTTTCCACATAAATATCTTCTGTACTATGTATTTGTAGTTACATTTTCATGATATCTTGAATGTAATCATAAGTGTTAAGTTGTTGACAACGTAATGTTTACATGTTGTGATTAAAAAGGTAAAAAGTGCCTAATTATGATTCAAACCCTCGTCTTAGTATTAGTGAATATTACAACAATTAAAAAAACTAAATACCTTACAAGATGGGATGAAGAAGTGCCACTCAAATATTGTATGGTTGAAATCACGAAACAATTCATTTTTCAAGATGTGATCAATGGATTCGTCTATCCAAGGGTGTTGATGAGTGACTAAGGGTCACATTTTTTGAATGAGACCATTTAAAAACTCACTCAGGAGTTCATGATCCATCATGAGAAGAGCTCCCTCTATCATCATTGAGCCAATGGTACAATTGAAGATTTTAATAAAATTTTAGACCATGCATTAACAAAAAAAATTAATATGTACCGTGATGAATAGGAGTAGCACAAATCAACAATATTATGGGCTTATCGAACAACATGAAAAATGGTGACAAAGTACATACCATTTGTATTTGTCTATGGACAAGAAGCAGTCATGTTGCTAGAACTTGTTGTTCCTAGCCTCCAAGTTGCACTAGAAACCCATATGACTGATTACCAGTCCCTTCATCATAGGTTAGATGACCTCATGGAACTAGAGAAAGAATGAATGATGGTTGGTTTCATCCAGGTTCTTGAAAAGGATAGGAATAAATCATGGCATGATCGTAACATACACCATAAAAATCTTCAGCTTGGATCTTTAGTATTACTATATGACAACAAATATTTACAACATCCTATAAAGTTACACATGCATTAGTTGGGACAGTTCCAACTAATATACATCAATGAAGTAGGTGCCACCGATCTAGAAATCTTACAACAATGACCACTCAAGGGACTCATTAATAGAAGCAGATTGAAGGTGTATTATGGACCGCAAGGGTGAACCATCAAGTAAGTCCCTCTCTTAGCTTTGAATATTGGTAGAGTATATTTCATGTAGGGAGTACACCATGTAACACATATCCTAGTTTGCATAATTTACCTTTTGGAAAACACACCATTCACATCGGCCAAGAAGGTGGACTTGATAGATTAACAGTTTTTGTAGATTTTCTAGATTTTAAAATCAAGCTAATACTTTTCCATAAGCACAAGATGTTGGTCCTAACTCACAATTCATGTGGGTTTCAAAGGCGTTTCCTCTCTATTCATTTATTTTAAAGGGAAATTAATAACATTTTGGTATCTAACACATGCCATGAGTACATAGTCAATTATACCACAACATTCTCTAGAAAGCATCACTAATATGGTGGATCTGGCATATCAATATACCCATGAGTCACATTTCAGTGCCACTTTATACTTGTTCTCCAAGACATCCCCTCCATCAAATATTTATTTCTCTCCTTGATCATATTCCCCACCATATTCACTCTATATATACCACCCACCCCCTGATTATCTCACTAGAGTAATTCTAGAGTATTACTATATGACAAAAAATATTTACAACATCCTAGAAAGTTACACATGCATTAGTTGGGACAGTTCCAACTAATATACATCAATGAAGTAGGTGCCACCGATCTAGAAATCTTACAACAATGACCACTCAAGGGACTCATTAATAGAAGCAGATTGAAGGTGTATTATGGACCGCAAGGGTGAACCATCAAGTAAGTCCCTCTCTTAGCTTTGAATATTGGTAGAGTATATTTCATGTAGGGAGTACACCATGTAACACATATCCTAGTTTGCATAATTTACCTTTTGGAAAACACACCATTCACATCGGCCAAGAAGGTGGACTTGATAGATTAACAGTTTTTGCAGATTTTCTAGATTTTCAAATCAAGCTAATACTTTTCCATAAGAACAAGATGTTGGTCCTAACTCACAATTCATGTGGGTTTCAAAGGCATTTCCTCTCTATTCATTTATTTTAAAGGGAAATTAATAACATTTTGGTATCTAACACATGCCATGAGTACATAGTCAATTATACCACAGCATTCTCTAGCAAGCATCACTAATATGGTGGATCTGGCATATCAATATACCCATGAGTCACATTTCAATGCCACTTTATACTTGTTCTCCAAGAAATCCCCTCCATCAAATATTTATTTCTCTCCTTGATCATATTCCCCACCATATTCACTCTATATATACCACCCACCCCCTGATTATCTCACTAGAGTAATTCTACAAGCCCCATTATCTACCACCTCCACCTGTGACTTCCTTCATCGTTTGATTGGTATTTTACCCGATTCCCTCACCTTGATCAATTTTTACCCACTACCCTATCATGGTGTGGCTTAGAATATTCTCAATACTCTTATCTCTCTAGTTTTGTTGAGCCCCTCAAGATCCTACATTTTAGTTTTCAGGAAGATTTTCATTCTGTCACCAATTTCTCTCTTAGCCGAAAGATGATTGAAAAACCATCATGAATCATCCCCTTTGTTGATAGGAAGGGATCCTACTCAATGTCTTGCCAATAATCCTACTCTCATCCAACACCACAGATCCTCCTACAACAACAACAAGCCTGGGGAAAACACATATATCCAATCTCATTGCTAGTATCCCTAATATCATATCTCACCATGGATCCTCAACCCTCTAGCAATAGAATAGTTGAGGCTCCCCACTCGGTATGGTCCTTCCAGAACAAAAAGAAAAGAATAGAATGATAATCTCTCTTGATGGAGCCTAACTTCTCTTTAGTGGTCGGTGTTTGATGGTGGGATTGAAACATATCCCTCATTCACCTCCATAGGAACTAGAGAAGGTTATGGATCGAGTGTTTGGTCTCATGCACTCCAAACCAATATTTCACCATGGGGCCTTATTGACTCATGCTTGGACCTGGGTCAGGTTCCAAATACAACTTGAGCATATGATTTTTTCTTACTCAGGCCTGAATAGAATGACAACTTGTTTTGAAGTTCGATGATTTTATCTTACTCAAAATTTCCTCCTTGATCACATGCAACTATTAGCTCGAGGACGAGTCAAGTAATAGTGGTGGGGGCCTATTGGAACCTAATTTTTTGTGTTCATTTCATGCATGCACAAACAAAGTTATGAAAACTCAATTCCAATTTTTGTAAGCGCTCAAGTCCAAGTGTAGTAAGCACTCATTCCAAGTATTGTGCATGCCTAAGATAATGTGTGATGAATGACAAGAAATACGTGCCAAAACGAGTTTTGATATTGTGCACCAATCATAAAATCTTATCAAATGCACACTGGTATTAATTTTTATGCACACCTATAATCGAGAAGACACATGCCATAAAAAATAAAGGAATCATCGATAAATCTCCCCGAATAATTATTGCCATCAACACAACACATAGTGAGAAAACTAGAGGATGAGCTGGCGAGGAAGTTAAGATTTCCTTGATACAGAAAGCCTACATGGAGCGTTGGAATGTACTAGAAGAATGCAAGTCAGTTTTTTTAGGTGAGCGAGTGGAGCATAGTCAAATTATACAAAGCTCCCAAGCAAGGAAATATATAAAAGGAAGCAGTGATATCAAAAATAGAGTTAGTTGGTTAGACAAGGATAATGCATAGTTGTAGAGATGGATGTTTTGATGAGATCCATTGACTCTTTGGTATCGATATCACTCTGATCTTGTTGTAATACTATAATGTTTCTGAATATAATGTCAATTCTATCATATATTTGAAGCCTTGAGAGAATGTGCATTGAATAGTGTGTTGTATTTCAAGGGATTTATATAAATGAAGATATGAGGTTATGTGGTTGTCATATATTGTCTTCTTAATGTATGCCTATGTTGTAATGGAATGACTTTGGTAATAAAGATGCTACAATTATAATATATTTTGTGTCGATTATGTATTATTTGGATATGTGTGTGTATTTTTTTACTTAGTCTTAATAACTTGTCGGATATGATTTGCATGAATGTCAGCCCCGATGGATCCTTCTATGTTTAGCCTTCATCCTTGTCACAAGACCTTATGGTCTTTGTGATCCTCTCTTCATCTTGGGTAAGAACTTCCTCGACCTTTCTTGAGGATTGATATGTCGATGCTCTAGGGTTTTTGTTGGTAAAATTTGGATGAACCCTGGGTATAAAATCCCCGACGTTAAGAAGGATGCGCACAATTTTGGAACAAAACACCAAAAATATCCCAATATGGATGACTTGAATCTTCTACAAATGTCTTTGGATTATGAGTCTCTGAAAGTTGAGCCAAAATACAAGAGTCTCACTAGAACTGTGAATGTGTTTGATGTTGATATGAAGGATCACTGACAATATCACAAACTACTTCTCATGTTGAACATAACCAGCTAGGAAGTGATAATGTTGGTACAAGTTCAAGTTCAATTTAATCATCTGGAGGAAGGTGAGTAGGAGGAGGTGTATTTTCATCCTCACGTTCATCATCTAAGAAGAAGAAACCAAAATAGTAACAAAATAAGGCACACATGTTGAATATGGATCGTGGGCCAAAGAAGGAAAAACCTCCAAATTAGCCTCATAAGCCAAGATATTTTTATCAAATTTGACATCTCTTATAACAATAATTTCATTATAATGTGGTTGAAGAAGTCTGTAACCTTTGACATCTTCAAAATAACAAACAAATACACACTTCTCACTTTTAGGCTGCAATGATTTCCTTTTCTCATCGGGAATGTGAACCCATGCTACATTGTTGTTATAGACTTAATTTCCACCATACAAGCCAAAAGGGAATCCCAAAGACGATGTAATCCAAAATTCATAATTTTTCTAAGATTTGAGCCATTTTTGGAGATCATCGTTGAACACAGAGTGGAAAACAAGCGATGGTTGTCACATGACAAAAATGTTCAATAAGCGATGACCTATGAAACTTCTAGATTCAATTAGTTATCGGGAGATAAGAGAGGGATGAGTTGTATATTCATGTTGAGGACCTAGGAACTAACAACATTTGAGTCTCTAGAAGATTAATAAGCTCTCCCAAGCCTCCTCCAAAGAGCTATATAACAAAGGAAAGTCTTGGGACAGAGAAGGAGAATCCATAAGTATTTTTATACTATTCATTTGCAGAGGTGATTGACCTATCAATCACAGCCAAAAGTTAGTGAGCCTAGCCTGACCAAGAAGTTGAAGGGATAAGAAATGAGAAAGGATTCATGGGAGAATGACATCAACACCAAGATATGCTCTAATATAAGTTCTTTAATATATTTGAATAGATCAATGGTTTTTCTCCATATTATTTGTGTTATATTCATGAATGAATTGGATATGATATTATGAGAAATAGATCACAATATATATAGTAGAGTCGATTTTTTTTTTTTTAACAAGAACGGTTGTGTTGCATTAGTCGGCATTCTGGCAATCCAGAATCAGAAAGTTACAAATCTGAAGAAGGTTGGTGACCTCTAACAGTGCTGCCAACCTTCTTGTGAATGTCTTGGGACACCCATCCCATCTGCTTCTGGAGCTAATTCGAAAAAATGACAAGAGTTGCATACATGAGTAAATTCTTACAAACTGTGAGCACAGTAGAAGGCAAAAACAAAGCATTAACTCGAGGGCGGTGGAATTTTATTCTTAAGGAAGGGATCCATCTTTTTCTGAGAGCCTGAAGAAATGTTGGAGGCCGCCACTATTTCTCTGCGCGCTTTGTTGGTACTTCATCCTCGGGTAAGGGGAGGAGACGGGACTGAATTGTCTTCAGGACCTGAAGTTTCCACTGAATCACTAGAGGGGACTGAGCCAGTCAGACCTGCCGAGGCAGAGGGATCCGGATCAGCCCGAAATTCTCTCGCTGCTACTGGCCCTGGGGGGGTGGAGACCGGAAGGCTTTCTTCTGCCGGAGGGTCTTCCTTCACTGGTGATGCTTCTAGATCTAGTGCTTCATCTTCCTTAAGCGCATCAAAACTGTTTTTATTTTCTAGAGTTGCCTTTGCTGGAAGAGTGGCCTTCGGAGTCTGGGGTAGAGGATCCTTTCGCCTTTGTTGCCTTCGTCGGTTAGATACTGGCTGAAAATCATCTTCTTTGACTGGTTCCGGCTCCTCTGAGACTTTGGGACAACTTTTTGCGAAGTGACCATATTCATGGCACCGGAGGCACTTAAACGGGATCTACTCATAGTCCAGCTCTTGGATATGACTCCATTCCCCCAGGGAGAGCTTGGTGGCTTCCGGTAGGCCTTTCTCGAGGTTTACCTCAACACAAATTCAAGCGCAGGTAAACTGATCCCCTTTCGGTTCCACACTGTCCAGGAAACGCCCAAGCTTGTTGCCGATGTCCTCTAGAGAGCTTCTCCCCCAGAGATGAATGGGGAGGTAAGGCAGCCTAACCCAAACAGGGTCTGCGGTGATCTCGTCTCCAGTATTGAAGTCAAGAGTCCAGGGGGCTAAGAACAACCCTCTTGACCCCATGAAATAGGGTCCATATCTGAAGACAAGGTCTCGGTCCTCTTTACTTGAGAAATTGAAGACAAAAAAACCCCTGCCTACTGCACTTCGAGTAATTTTTTCCTGTATCATCGGCCTCCATCTTTCTTCAATCCATGAATCCACCGTTTTGGGGTTGGGCCATAGCCCCGTAAACTTTCCAATGAGTGCCTTTTCTACCAGATAGAGGGCAAGGTTGCAAGGCTGCTCTGGAGATAACTCTAGAGTAGGGATCTCCTCCATTCTCTTAACAAACTTAGACGGAATAGAAGGCAGGGATTTTGGTCTTACCGAGCGGACTAACTCTTGGAAGGCTTCCAAAGGATCTTCCTCGTTCTCGGCACTCAGATTTGGAGCCATATTGACAGAGCGACACCCCCAAGAGGCTACCACTGCTCCAAATCGCGTGCCCGCTGTAGGGGCTCGCTGGTAACTCCGAGTCGCGTCCTGAGTGCAGCGATCGGCAGCTAAAACGACCTCAGCACCCCTGCAACCGAATCTCAGAGCGAAGGCACCCGAATCACGTCCTGAATGCTGAAGGAGATGACAGCTACAGAGCTCCGTGCCCCTGCAAGTATCGGAGCGATGGAGGCTAGGGTTTGGACCCTAGCCGCATTGGCATATCGCCGCGTTCCATCTTTTCCATTATATGTTGTGTTAGTAAATCTTGTTTCCAAAAGGTGGTGAGCTTGGCTCAGAACGGTTAATTAGGAAGCGAGCAACGCCCATGTTCGGGTTTGAACCCGAGACCTGACCGTCATTACATGACCGACCTTACCACTACGCCGCACCCACGACCTTATAGTAGAGTCGATTTTACTAACACTAGACATATAGTATATATGAAGTTATTTGTATCCTTTTATGGAGGAAGCAAGATTGCAGGAGTTGTAGCTGGATCTCAAGAGCTGCAACAACTGGGACATGATAGGATGATTTCTAGTATAAAGGTGTGATCTATTTCCTTTTGTTTGAAAAGAAAAGTTCTACGTAGATGTAGGAAACCATAAGAGTCTACCCACTTTATGTCTAGGATTACTAGGCTAATATTAGGGAGATTTTGTAGAGTATTCAAAAAGATCCCTGCAAGATTTTGTCCCATAACAACTCCCAAATACACGAAAGTGACTTACATCTAGATTAATTTTAGTCCATGCTTATTCTGGTGTTATATTTTTAAGATCCTTTGTAGGAGTGAAATTTACTATGTAATTTGAGTAGTTAATGGCTTCCACCCAATACATTAGACTTAATCCCTTAGATTGGATCATACAATTAGCTATTTCTTTTAATGTGTGGTTCTTTCTCTCAGCAACAACATTTATGTTGTGCGTATATGGAATAGTGTATTGCATTTGGATGCCATATGCAATGTAGTAACTTGTTAAATTATTGTTCACATATTCACCTCCATTGTTTGTTCTTAACCTTTGAAATTGATGTCCAAATTGCTTTTCTACAAGGGCCTTGTAGTCCAAGAAATTGTTAAATTTTTTTATCTTAAGTTTTAAGAAGTAAACCCAAGTGCATATGGAAAAATCATCAATGAAAGTTAAAAAATACTTGCACCCAGGAAAAGGAGGAGAAGAAATTGGAACACACAAGTCACTTTCAACAAGTTGAAAAAGAGTTGAGTTGTTCCAAGAGACACGTTTGTCAAAAACTTCCTGATGATGTTTGTTGAGAAAACAATTGGTACAAACACCATCTTTGCATGAAACAAGAGGAAGACTAGTCACCATCTGTTGATTACATAGTTGTTGCAATGAGCGATAGTTTAGGTGACAAATGCATTCATGATAAATTTTTATCAAGCCATTGCTATACATAAATAAAAATAATGGAGAATATGGTGACCTAAAGTTTTCAAACTTGTACAACCTAGTAATATCATCAACAATTCCAATTGCAAGAACATGTTGAGGATATTTTAGATTCTTGATTACAACTTGGTGAGGAAAAAACCTCTACGTTTTTACCTTCACTTGAATGAGTGATTTTATATACTAATACAATGTTGAAGGAAATACTTGAAACACATAATACAACATTGAAATGACCATTATCTACTTAAACTGTTCCAGACCCTACAACGCTGAGAGATCTATGATTACCAACAAATATTTTCTTGTTATTATATTCATTTAGAGAAGAAACCATGGCTTTATCCTTATCCATATGATAAGGTGCTCAAAAATAAATAATACACTCAATAGAAGAAGAAATAGAAGTTGCATTGAAGCAGAAACAAGAAGTAGAAAGTGCATGTCCATGAGAAGAAGAAGAAGTAGAATCTATATTGATGTTGTGTGTATTGATCGTTGCTTCTAAGTATTTCATCTTCTTAAAAAAATTGGACTCACAAAAACCATATTTCCCACAAAATATGAAATATTTCTCATTATTCTTAGTTTTAGATTTTGCTCCTTTGTCACCATTAGGAGTAGAAGTTGAGTGAGTGGGTTTAAGACCCTTGTTTTTCTTGTTTTTCTCGCAAGGATGTTGCTTCTTGGGATTCTTGGATTTATCTTTCTATTGGGACACTAAGGATTTGTTGGAGGTACCTAGAGGTACCTCCAACAAAGCCTTAGTGACCTAGCAGAAGTTGACCCATGTGGTGATACCCCTCCTAAAAATGTCAGTTTTACAAATAAGTTTTTTATGAAGTAACCCACTTTTATAGAATAAGTGGAGATCACTTTTACAATGAAGTTAGTTTATGAAAGGAGGTTGAATTCAAAATAAATAAATTTAAAATAAAATTTTAAGCTAGTTATAGTGATTAATGGATGCATGAACGTTTTGAAAAAAAGTAACAAAAAAAAGAATTTAGGTCAAGACCTCTTAATAAAACAACTTTTAAGTAAGTGAGCTAGTGCAAAACATATTGTATTGTTTAGAAGGATTATTAGGGTTTTTGTTGTTATTTTTGTTGTTGATTATGACAACTCTGGAGAGCGTACTCATTAAAAACACTTTTCACAAAATGAAAATTTTGACTTCTCGATGAAAAAAGGGTTATTTATTGGTTAGATTACTCAAAAAATGAAACTTTCCCTCTATTTCTGATTTATCGAGATCACACAGAGCGAACGACAAAGAGCATACGTAGACAGGAAAACACTTTCCAATTTGTTTCCTATTTCCCGAGATCGCATAGGGAATAGGGAAAATAACATACAGAGATAAAAAAATAGTAGCAACCTGGAAATAAAAAAAAAATCCAAAATAAAAAACTAAAAAAATTATCTCTAGAAAAAATTAAAAGGGTGTACTCAACCTTTATATCTCTGGATCTGACTAAAATGGTTGTATCTTGGGAGAAACAAAACTTTTTTGAGTGAAACAAAAATTGTTCTTGACTGAAACAAGCACTCTAGATGAAATGGAACAATCCTCTTAGCCAAAAAATGTATGAAGATGTTATAAAGCACAGATGAGGAAACACAACGTGACGATTTCAATCTACAACGGGATCAGGTCTTCAAATGTGCTCTGATACCATGTTTGACAACACATGCATTCTAATAGAGGACGGACACTTTCAATAAAAAATCACAAAACCAGATCAAATATCAACACACTGATGTTTTCACGTGGTAAAAATCCTAGGAGGAAACATCTACGGCCCCAGCCAACGTGGCCACTTGGAGCAATTTATTAATGTAAAAGATAAATTTACATAAATATTTACAAGAGAGTTTATCACAATTGATCATTGACAAATGACCCTCCATGCTCTTTAAATAGAGATTATGGACCAATCGTGTGTTAAACCGTGAATCGATGTATCTGTTAAGATCGAGGAGAATATGAACCGTCAGATCATTTTATGTGGGGAACATATCACGACCGTCATATTTCATAACTACAAATGCATACTAATGAAACACACTAAGAAACACACTTTTACTTAATGACACATTAGACCAAGTTGATCTTAACTAACTCATAAGTGTCTAAATTTCCTAACAACAATAATATAATAAGCTTAGGATAAGGATTCTAGTAGTTGATAAGATGAACACGAGCCCTTGATATCTGAGCTAGATCAATGGTTCAACTCTATTTAATATTGTATGAATAGGTATGCTCTCTAACACAATAGACAATTATTTTGTGTGTTTATGTCTGTCTATGAGATCTCTAATTTTACTTATCGCTTTTTAGCTCCTACAAAATAATGCATGGACTGTTGTTAACAGGTTTGAACCAGACCTACAATTTAATGCATATGCATAACTGGAAGATGAGAAGTTGTATTGGTTGATGAATCTCTTGGAGGTCTCTTTCTTCCATGGATTGGAGTTGAAATGAATGAATGCCTTTACGGAAAAAAATATACATTCCTTAGCAAAATATTTAATGTTGCATATGTTGGGATATATATAGTTCGATATAAAAGACGTTTACATAAGATCATATATATATGAGCATATACAACATTGAATACTTTGTTGGGAGTGCACATTAATAAACTTAAACTTAAAAAAACAAAACTAAATAGTTTCTTCGTAGTGTGTGAATGCAACACACCAAATACACAAAAACCTAGAACTAACCTGCGCGACTTCAAAGAATGAAGACATATGACCATTCCCAATGCTAATAAACCATTTATAAAATAATCCAATTTAATATAATGAAATCCAACCTTTTCCATGAACAATTTATAAAATAACCCAATTATAATACGCCATAGTCTAAACCTTGTAAGTTTTTTACATTTGGACAACTATCGCCAGAATCTAGCAACAAAATTTTGTTGCCAAAATCACAATTTTGAGTTCTTTAAATTGCATTTTTGAATACATAAATAGATTAAGTACCCTAAAAAATCCTCTAGAAACAAAATTGTAGGAAAAATAACAATTTTGAATTTTTTAAATAAATGACCTCAAAATTCCTCAGATATGTAATCTCAACCACTAAATTTTACAATTTTCTAAATTTCCAACCAAATTTTAAACAAAACTCATAAAAAAAAGTGCTCCAACAAAAATGAAAAGGTAGAAAGTTTAAACTATGTTTTATAATAAAATCCAATCCTTGTATGAAAAATCTTTCAATCTCTCATTTAAACGAAAAACAAAACAATCTAAACTTAAACGAATTTGTGCTCAAAACTCCAATGTGGACTCTTTGAAATTTAGAAGCATTATGCCATTTTGACAATTAAAAGGGAGAAGATGAATCATCGTGCAATTTTAACAATTTAGAAAGATCATGAACATTGAAAACTCTCTGAATCATATCTTTAATTTACAAAGTTATAATTTTACAATTTTTACCATCTCAACTACAAAATTGGAACTAAAATCGAGTATTATTAAATTCTTTGAACGGAGTCATTTAATTTTTAATTATATGCCCACGTTTTATTCCTTTTTCACAATGCTAGAAGCTAAATACTAGCACAACCACAAATTCGTGGTTGGTGAATGCCGAAAGGTTTGGGCTCGTGAAAGAGAATTGCCTCAAGATTAGCTGTCATTGTCATACTTGTTATATTGTTTTCTCGGGATAAATTGGATCTAGCAATATTAAATAAAGACGGTTTGCAAAACCTGAACCGCTAGGAAAGAGAAACGACCCAGAGGTGGACGGAAGGAGTTGGCTGGAAGGAGGCAGTGTGTCCAAAACGTGACTAGTGAAGGCCAAAGGTTTAGGTTGGCCTAGAAAATGAAACCCTAATCACTCATAAGTGGCAATCAGCTAGCCATCATAGTAAATTTTAAATATGATTAAGTAAAAGTAAAAAAATAAACATGTAAACTGATGTCTTTATAATAGTGAGGAAGTTAGTGGTTGAAATCACAACCATTGATTTATTGGGACTACTAAGATATTCCATCAATATTTAATCTTGTCCATATAAAACTGATAAAGCACTAAAAACCTATTAAATGTGTCCATGATCAATAGGTGTACGCCTTTCGACTTAATAAATCCTATTAACAATAATTATATGGTAAAATGGTTTTGGTTTTTTAATTTAAGCATATAGTTATATGTAAAATGGATTTGATTTTTTAATTTAAGCATACAGTTATATGGAAAAATGGTTTTGGAGTGAGTTAAATTTTTCTTATCCGCGCACGTTTTATTCTTTTTCACAATTCTAGAAGCTAAATATAAATGGTATGAACAATAGTTATATGGTAAAATGGTTTTGGAGTCGGTTATTTTTTTATTATCCGCGCACGTTTTATTCCTTTTTCACAATTCTAGAAGCTAAATATAAATGGTATTAACGATAGTTATATGGTAAATGGTTTTGGTTTTTTAATTTAAGCATATAGTTTTATGGTAAAATGGTTTTCGGTTTTTAATTAAGTAGATAACAATGCAATAGAAGACAAAAGTGGCAATCAACAATGCAAATGCTGCTATATAAATATCTTTCTACTATTTAATAATCTTTCCTACTCTCAAATAGTGGGCTTGTTGTGACTTGATAATAGTTACATTAATTAAACTATTGTCACTAAATAAATTATGAAAAGAAAAAACACATTAACAGATCTATATGAGAAAAAACACATTAATAGATTTATATGGTCTACTTACTTGACTATACATCTTCATTTGTAATTACTAAATTTGTAGGTCTTAATAATTAACATAGTCATTTCAGGTAACAGGAAAAAGAAAATCGTCGAAGTGATTGATCTCTTCTTACAGATGTTAGGGTTTACCCTAGTCACCACTACTTGGACTATTACTACCCATACAATTGATTTGCAATCACACACTAGTACAAGCTAATTCTATAGAATGTTGTAAAATCACTCTATTACATAGGAATAATACCTGCGCTAGAGAAGGCTAATCCCAAGAGATGTGGTACCGCAAGGGATTTCCTTTGGGAATATAGTCTAAGGGGGGAATTAAATGTCATCTCCCTTGGGAGCCAAGCACCCAACCATGGGAGACATAGAGGAATTTAGCATTCTAGATTGATATTTGAATCGACATAAACATAGCCAACATCAACCACAACATTTTTTCAAAAGACTGGAAAATATCCCTCATCTGGATCTACCATCGCCAAAACCAATAAAGAAATCCTTCATCCTCTTTGAGAGGGATTTGTTTGGAAAATTTACAAGGCTCTATTCTAATCCAAAATCTATGCAAGCATGGGTGGCAGACCAATGGTCCTCCAAGCTAAAAGGAAAGGTAACCCCATTCATTTATAGTTGTGTAGTTGTGGTTATTATGATTTTCTTTTTTTAAAGGAAGAAATATATGTGATTTTCAAGTCTAGTTCTAGGGGAATGTATATCTCCTTGTGGACCCTCAACTTAAACCATGAACATGAGATTACAATATCCCCAGTGTGGGTTATATTACCTCACCTTCAATTTATTTTCTAGGATTATACTTCCCTAAAAAAAATAGAGAATATATATTCTTGTGCAAGAATATGTGTGTGAGGTGGATTTGGAGAAGGGGTTCCTAGAAGGTTTGCAAATCAACTTAGATGGGTGGATCCACCATCAATTGTTATATTATTAGCATATCCCATTCAAGTGCATGGTTTGTCATACTCACATAATTTTTGTAAGAACTATCCAAGAAACCAAGAAGAGAATCCTTCTTCAAAGATGCAATTAAGGAACCTTGAGTTCAAGACATTTCAATAAATAAAAGGAATTTTGAGTGAAGGGAGTCATCTCAGCCAAATCCATCACAAGAGGGTTGACCTTCATCAAGAAACAACAAGTTTTATGTTCTTGGGAACTTCTAGGAAATAGATATTCCAAAAAATATGGAAAATATGAAAAAAGAGGTTGAAGAACTATATGTTGGATTAGGTCAACCTAGAAATGATCCACACCTATCCCCTAAATATCCAATAGCCAATTCCAAAGAAGAATAGAAGGAAGAAGAAGAGGAAGATGAATAAGATGAACAGGAGTCATAGGTAGAAGAGGAAGAATTAGAGGAAGAATCAAATCATGAAAATGAATACAATGCATAACTAAAAGCATATGATCATTCAGAGTCCATTAAAGACTTATATTTTGCTAACTCCTATTTTTTTTTTATCTAAATCCTTCAACACCTATTACAAGGGGGTGAAAAAGTAATTGAGAACTAAATGTGTATCAAGTAGAAATAAATCTTTGAATGGGATGTCATAAAACAATGGGTTCCCCCAATTAGAAGAGGGGTTAGACAAAGAATTAGATAATATTTTTTTTGTTTCTCTATTTGCTTTTGTAACCAGTTTTTCATAATTTATCCATGTATTTAAGAAATTTCCATTAACATTCTTTATAGGAAAATTCATTTTATCTCTCCCATTGATATATGAAAGGAGGAATAAAATATCTAAAATGTCTAAATTTGAAAAAAAACTCTAAAATCAACATCATCTAATCTATTGTTAACCTTAATACCATCTTTTTTATAATACAAATTTTATTCCAAATAATAATAATAATAATAATAATAATAATAATAATTTAATTTTAATTTTGTAATAAGTATATTTCTATAAATGTAAACAATTTTTATTTTCATTCAATTTTTAATTAATTGTAAATGCAACTTCAACATTTAACCAATCTTATTGTAAACAAGTTTCTTTAGTGCTTTCCTCTCTCGACTTTACAACTTGGTATCGATCCTTACCATACTCCTAAAATAAACATTTCACTTATTTCTAATTGCAAGAATTACTTTGAGTTCAAAGAGAGAGCCTTTGATGCTTCCGGGGATCCACATTACTCTTCTTAATTATATTCTCCAAATTTATAGCCATCCCTGGGGTGAACGTTAATAACATAGAAATTAATCATATATATCTATTTTTTAAGTTGATAGACATCCTCTTTATTGGAATTGATGGATTAATCATATTTTTAATTACAAAATCTAATCTTATAGTCATAAATAAAATATATTAATATATTTTTAACATTATTTACAAATATAATTAAAAATTTACTGTGTTGGATTTTTAATTGCCACTTAACATACTTTTGCAAATCCAAAGTGTTGGATTGTCAATTGCCACATAACATACTTTTGCAAATCCAAACAAGATTACTTAAGTTTTAACTTGCAATTTTGAGACATGTAATTATGTTAAGTCTTGGCATGAATAGTGACATGGAGAGGAGTGGAAAAAACCAAAGCAATTATGCACTTTAAACATTTACTATAATTTGTGTTATCTCTAATAACATTTCACTATGCTATGGAGAAGAGTAATTAATTTTATGGATTTAGGTGTCATATTGGGTGGGCGTTTCACTTTGGCCACACTTTTATGGATGTGAAACCTCTATGGCTTAATGTTGATCCATGTTCGACTAGGCCTTTCAAATTTCACTCAGGGAATAATGGTTTCACTTTGACCACATTTGTATGCATGTGTAGCCTCCATGGATAGTGTGGTAATGTTGATGCCATGTTCGACTAGGCCTTTGAAGGGAATAATGGTTTGGGCTAGGCATTTCACCTTGGCCACATTTTTATGGATGTGAAGCCTCCATGACTAGTGTAGTAATGTTGAGGCCATGTGCGACTAGGCCTTTCGAATTTCACTAAGGGAATAATGGTTTGGGTTATTTAATTATTTTAGACAACCCTCGAGGAGTTTTCCATTCCATCAAAGTTGGCGTTGCATTGTATTTGGTCTCTCTAATTTATTTTGTTAGGCCATTGTTTAAGAGCATTGGCGGAAATGCCATATGGGTTGTCGTGACTATGGTCGTTGTCTTTGAATTTATTGTAGGTAATCGCTATGAAATATAAATATCCTCTAAATGCACCTCATCAAATCTCGTAGCATTCAATCATGTTGAGTGTGTAATCTAGAATTAACGGTTTGGATAAATCTAAGGCGTAGTAGGGAGATTGTTTGAGGGTTTTAATACGTGTTATTGGACTTAAAAAAATTAATTCTCTTATTTATATAATAAGATGATGTAGGTGCAATTATATGCAAAGCTCCAAATAGATCTTGTGCCACTTTGTTAGCGGGATTGTTATGAGTGGAGATGAGTTGTGTTGGAGAACTTGCAGAAAGAAATTTTGAGTGAGTTATATTGCGCATTTTTGTTCTTGCATTAGGTAAATCCATTAGCCTTCTTAACATTGAAAAATAAAACAAAAATACTAGTATATTTGAAACCTAATTATCCTTTCCAAAATTGAAAAATGAAATGTGACATCTTCAAAATATTAAAACAATTTATTTTAAAGTAATTGTTTTAAAAATAAATTTTTATTTTTAGAAATTTAGATTTAAAATTGTGAAGGTATTTAATTATTATTTTTGTGACTATTGAGAAAGAGTTGGACTTGCCAACTGTTCTTTTTTATGTACACATGTATGAGACATATATTTTAATAAATTAAATGCTAGAAAGCAAGTGGAACATCTAGGTTAAAAGTAGTTGACTATGAATCCATGAGAGGGGAACATATTTGAGTTAATTCATAGCTGATTTTTACAAGGGTTAGAAGTTGAGGTCTATCACTAGAAGCCCCTAAAAATAAAAAATTCGTAAAGATGCAAATTTCACAAGGAGGGAAATGGATTGAAAAGTCATAGGCAATGTAAAATGAAATATACACGATATATGTGTGAGGTATGACATTGCTTAATATGTTGTGGAAATGACTATTTGTAGTGTGAGAACAAGTGGTGTTAGGAAAATTATTTTCTGAACTGTACAGTGACTAAGGATGAAAGCTCAGTTTTCCCTTATAGAGTCATGGTCAAGATATGGCTTGATCGAGAGAAGTGAACTAGGTTGTTCTGTATCTGTGGTTGGCTGGAACATGGTTGCTCAATTTGTTTTCCAACATCATTGTTACATATATGTACCTTTATTTGACTATTATTCACTTCTATTAAATTATTGAATTGCATATAGCTACAAAATTGAATCTATATAGATGTAATTTATTGTTCATGCTGAGATTAATGATTGCATGTAGCTACATAATGTATATGAATTCTATAGGATTGGATCTGTATAGATGTATTTTATCATTTGTGTTGAGATTAATGATTTTCATGTAGCTACATAAACTATATCTATGCTACAAAATTGAATTTGTATAAATGTATATATGTTACAAAATCTAGATAATCACTTTATGACTCGTAGATACCTCAACAGGGAATTATATATCTTAATTACAAGCCTGAGAAAGAAAAGCTTATGCAATTTGTATTAATATACAAAGCCCTAAGACTCTGGAAATTACCATATACAATAGTATGATTTTTTTTTAAGTATTATACAGCCATGGAATTATTTGAATATGTCATGCATGTAAATAAGAATAAACACTTTAATAATTCCATAAGAATGAGAGAATTAGGATTCTTTGTTCTTATTATTGAAGCTACAAGGTTATAAAGTAAACCATGAGAAAATGTAGGCAAATAAGAGAAAATTATACAACTTAAACTTTAGTATAAATACAAATTAACAGAGTTAGCTACAGAAATACAGAAAATTGATAACTTGATTTACTTATTTAGGGGTTTTCATTACAAATAGATATTATATAAGAGATATGTTCTTGTTATTTATTCCAAGAAGATCCACACATCTCCATACAGGATCAGATAGACACAACCCAACTTTTTCGACAGATGGTCACTGAAGAGGAAGCGAGAGCATTGGAAGCCCCCTGCACAAAAGAGGAAATCTTCCAGGTTTTAAAAGGCTTTAAAAAAGAAAAAAGCCCTGGTCCCGATGGATGGACTGTGGAAATCTACCTTCGCTATTTCGAATTAATGGGACAAGATCTGATGCAGGCTATAGAGGATTCGAGGACTAGAGGGTTGGTTAACAAACATTTAAACAACACTTTTCTCGTCCTGATCCCAAAACATAATCTTCCCCGACAATTCTCGGATTACCGACCGATCTCGCTGTGTAATCTCAGCTACAAGATTATAACAAAGATCATTGCTAACAAGATTCACCCTCTTCTATCCTGGGCACTAGCAGAGGAGCAACTTGGTTTTCTCAAGGGAAGAAAAATCCTTGACACTATAGGCACCGCACAGGAGTGTTTACACGGCATAAAAATAAAAAACATACCTGCCATCCTCCTAAAACTGGACCTCAAACAGGCCTTCGACTGTATTAACTGGAAGTTCCTACATCTCATCCTTCTCCAATGTGGATTTGGGGCAGCCACTACAAACTGGATGATGGGTTGCATAACCACAGCCACCCTAGTAGTTTTAATCAATGGCGAAGCTTCCAAATCATTCCACAGCGAAAGAGGACTCCGACAGGGATTCCCCCTCTCACCCCTATTCTTCATTCTGGTCTTAGAAAGCCTCAACATCTTGTTAAAAAGAAGTAAATTAGCTGGCAAACTTATGGGAATCAGAGCATCTAGACTGACTCAAATTTTGCATCTACTTTTCATAGATGACGTGATTATTATGACATCGGAATCCTTGTCTGAATGGACATAAATTTATAATGTGCTAAATTCTTTCTGCTCTGTTACAGGTCTAAAAATAAATTTGCAGAAGTCAATGTTCTTGGCCACAGGTGCAAGGCAAGCTTTCTTGTCGGAGCTAAAAACGCTATTCGGCATTGATTTTCGAGATCTGGAGGTGGGCTTCAACTATCTTGGTTACTATATCAAACCCTTTAGCTACAAAGAAAAGGACTGGAGCTGGTTATATGAAAATTTTGAACGCAGAATTCAACACTGGCGTAACGAATGTTGATGAATGGGTGGCAGATACATATTGATCAAGGCAGTTCTGGAAAGCCGCCCAGTGTATTGGATGGCTCTGGCACACATCCCACAATCTGTGCTAAAGAAGCTCCGCTAGCTGATTTTTGCTTTTCTCTGGAATGGAAGCAAGAAAAGTAGAGGATTACATCTCTGTGGGTGGGAAACCCTCTCAAAGACAAAAGATTTAGGTCGTTGGGGACTGAGGAATATGCACCTTTCCTACCTTGCTCTCTCGGCAAATACACTTTGGCGTATCCTGATGGTACCAGGCATTTGGAACAACCTTATAAAAGACAAATATCTCTCCCACATGCCGGTCCATTCCTGGTTCAAATCAGCCACATTTTCTCCTCTGGGGGGCTCACAAACATGGAAGCATATTCTAAAGTCGCTTCCAATTCTCCTTCATTGGATCGCGTGGCTGCCTAGCACTGAAACTTCTATTGAAATTGGCAAAGATGATATCCTCGGCATGGGCATAAAGGCCCTTCTCTGTCCTAGATTTTTGGAGCGCCTGCATAATTTAGGCTTACATTACCTCTTTCATTTAAAATCCCCTCACAGTAGAAATTCACTTGGCGAATCCTGGGTCACTAGCTCCACGCTAAATGTAGATAGAGAGCTCTCGACTGAATGGAACAATTACACATATCATCTAAATGAGGCTGGCATCTTCCTACAGGAGAGACCTGACACTCTCATCTGGATGGGAGGCGATAAATCTGGGGTCATATCTGTTCGGAACATCTAAAAAGCGTTGGTAGAGGCTTCCTGGCCTACTCGGGATCAGAACCAGTGCACTCGGCTGTGGAAGTGGAACTGTCTGCTGAAAATCAAATTATTTACTTGGATATTGACAGAGAATAAAATCCTAGTCTGGGATATCCTTCAGAACTCGTGTTGGTCAGGCCCAAATCACTGCATTATGTGTAAAGAGGACAGGGAAACTTCACACCACCTCTTCGTGAGCTGCCACTTTACCTGGCAAGTTTGGCATCATGTCAAAGCTTCTCTAAATCTAGCCGAACAGTGGCTTGGACCTTCAACGTTCTCTTGCTTTAATTCTTGGTGCTCAAGACACCAACTCTACCCCTCGCTGCCAGCCACCGTCTGTTGGAACATTTGGTTGACAAGAAATGCAACCATCTTTGATGATAAACCCCCTTCGATTAACTTGGTGAAAAAAATCATTCTATCCGATGTCAACCGTCCCTCTATCCCCACCACTGCTCAGAAACTCTGCATATCTTCTACAACTCTTCCTTTTGACAAAGCCATTGCCTAGTTCGATGGAGAAACACAATTAGATGGATCTCTTTGTGGGGCAAGAGGCCATATCTTCATCAACTCTCACACTTCCTACAGATGGACACTCAACGACGGACAAGGCACCAACACCAAAGATGAACTATTGGGGGCATGGGCTTCCCTTATCCTGGCTCAAAGGATGAACATCGAAGTCTTGCTACTTCTCAGAGACTCTAAAGTCATTATCGACTGGATAAATGACAAGGCTGACCTCCGATCAACAACTCTGGAATGTTGGAAAGAGAGAACCATCGAAGCCAAAAGACTCATCAAGAACCTCTCTGCCTCTCACATATACAGAGAAGACAATGCCATTGCGGACCACCTTTCAAAATTGGCTTTATCCCGGCCTCTCAGTCTCATAACATTCGCCTGATGGAAGGATGGAAATGAGGGCCCCTCAACTCTTCTCAAAATCTGATGTAGAAGACACCAGGTCATTGAATCTTAATTCTGGCAACAACATCACTGTTTTTGATCAGTATTTTGGGCTATTCGGCGATATCTTGGAACAGATATCAAAAAGGAAAATTAATATGGATTATATAACAGGCTGCGAGCTGCTTACAGCACACCGACCAACGATATCTTGTATCAGATCTCATTATGGAAGCTTATTATGGTATTCTATGACAGCCTGCGAACTGCTTTAAGCATATTTACACAGGTCTTCGTTGCTAGCAACTGAACCGCTGCTATGTAAATTTTTTATATACTTTTGAATATAAAAGAATAACTTTTATCGTGGAAAAAAAAGTCTTCTATAGCACCATAGAAATCAACGATCCATAGAATCTATTATTGTGGAATCATAAATGAATTATTCTTATGCCTTTTGATAGGTCATGCTAAGGTTATTAAGTTACGACTTTCCTAAAGGGTATGATACTTATAAAAATTGATATTCCGGAAGAAGGAAATGTTACAGAATAATTGCGAATACTTATATATATAGTATTTAATTGAGAAATATGAAAAATTCATGCTCTGGTAAAGAGAATGGCTATAAATTATCTGCTACATGCACTAATGTATATATGATGCTTAGTAGACAGAACAAAAGAGCATGGTTTTGGATCTATAATATTCAAACTTTTAACCAGTTAATAAAAAATAACTTATAGAGATAGATACAAGACAGATTAGTCTCTTTGATCTTTTTTATCAAAATAAATTGTTGGAATACTGCTTACAATAGATTGGTTTGGATTTGGTTTGAATCTATTGAAGATTTGTAGGAGGTTGTTAAGAGATTCTCTCAACAACTATCTCTATGTTTGGAGATAGTTGGGTCTGATTCCAACTATATATACCTATAATATTGTGTGTAATATGAATGTAATAGAAATTATTATTTGTGTGTTATGGTTGTTCTCACAAACTTTAATTTGGTATGATTCTGACCTAACTCCCTTGTGGGAGGGCCAGGAAAATGTGAGTGAAGTGACAATGTTTTTTAGTGTTGTTTTATTTTTTCTTTTGTTGGTGTGAAATTTGGTTTTGGTGTGACTGTGTGGGGATTTTCTGATGAATAATCCGGTTCCTTCTAGTGACTCTGACCTGTGCATGCTGAACGTAAAGAAGAGTGGGTTGTTGTCTCTATATCTACAAAAAGAGGATCATGAGAACTCGCTCATGAAACCATCTAGAAGTGACGCCAATCACTAGTTGAGCTATCTTGGGCGACCTACTGTTACGAGGTGCAGCCAGCGAGAGGGGAGCAAGTTGCTATGCTCCATTTCCTTCTTGATCAAGGAGCTTTCGCCTCATATGTTTTCGTTCAACAATATGAACAAAGGAGTGAAGGATGCACGTAAAATTCATATACCACATGGCGTGGTGTTTTTTCATTTTGAATTTTGCGACCTCTTCCTCCTATTCCTATTTACCAGAGTTCGTAAAAAGAAATATTTACCAGTGTTCGTAAAAAGCAATGAAAGGCAACTATATTAATTAGTTTGTATTAGTTATATTTAATGGGATTGTATTTTTTGTTTTGTAAAATTTATATGAAGAAGAACCAATCAATGTACAGAGTAACATGATTTAAATCAGTGGTTGATCTCAACGTTCTTTAGTGCAAAGGGAATACTTCACTGCTTTGGTTATGCATATTCTTGTATATGTTGGTGGATCTTCTTGGTCTTTGGGCTTCAAGAACAACAATGACAGGTTGTCCATGTATATTTATTGTATGTGTCTTTAAAAAAAAAAAAGGTCAGTTGTATGATTGACTATTGAATACCTAGTAATGAGATCACTGTCCTATATAATTGTTGAAATTTTCTCTTTGGGGGAATTCCACAGATGGTAGTGTATCCATAGGATAATTCAGTATTAAGATTGTCCTTCGAGAGGTCTAGAAGCGTCAATTCTACAAATTCATCAATAATGGTCAGAAACAGTGTTATCTTAAATGAGTTGAAAGGGAAGCTCGAAGTTTTGGAGAATAAAAAGCGTATACAAGAAGATTTCAGAGTGTATAGGAGTGTTGATGAAGACCAATTAGACAAAGAAAGAAAATGATTAATATTGTAATTTGTTTAAGTATATAGGGGCTTCCGCAGTGCAAGATATTAGATATTATCGAGTATTGTAATTTTTTGTAATGTAAGCATTATGGGAGGGTGTTGGAATAATGCTTACAATAGATTGGTTTGGATTTGGTTTGAATCTGTTGAATATTTTTCAGAGGTTGTTGAGGTTGTTGAGGTATTCTCTCAACAACCATCTCTATGTTTGAAAATAGTTGGATCTATTCCAACTATATATACTTGTAATATTGCGTGTAATATAAATGTATTAGAAATTATTATTTGTGTGTTATGGCTGTTCTCACAAACTTTAATTGAAATTCTATTAGAGTTATGTTATCAAAATATTCCTCTAGAAATGTAAACACTTATACAATTCTTATTTCTCATCCCTTTGAGTAACAAAGAAATAGGAAACAAAATTTTCAAATTTGGAACAAAAGTACATTTTCTCAAGTGGATTTCTCATTTCTCTAATCGAGGGCGACACCATTATATCTGCAAGATAGAGTCTCAACCTATGTCAGAAAAACCAAATTTAAAATTTTAATACATATAACAAGAATAGACAAGAGCTAAAGAAATAATATTATCGATGATTCACTTATCTTTTGTGGGTTGAATCAGAATAAATTCCGTCAAAAATAGCCACACACTGATGTACTATAGTTGCAGTCGCTACTGTATGAATTGAGAGTTAGTGAATTGCTTAAATATCAATAATCAAACTCTTGTAGGAGATATTGAGTGCAGAAGAAGACCTGGCGACCTTGAACAAGTGATGACCTTGAACAAGTGATGGGTTCCCTCGCACATTCATCAGAGACCGGTCAGAGTCTACACTAAAGAAATATGTAATAATTAAAGTTTGTGAGAACAACCATAACACATAAATAATATTTCTATTACATTCATATTACACACAATATTACAAGTATATATAGTTGGAATCAGATCCAACTATCTTCAAACATAGAGATAGTTGTTGAGAGAATCTCTCAACAACCTCTTATAAATCTTCAACAGATTCAAAACAAATCTATTATAAGCATTATTCCAACTTCTTCCCATAATGTTTACATTACAAAAAT
Source organism: Picea glauca (assembly GCA_000966675.3). Taxonomy (NCBI): domain Eukaryota; kingdom Viridiplantae; phylum Streptophyta; class Pinopsida; order Pinales; family Pinaceae; genus Picea; species Picea glauca. The sequence continues at coordinate 477,145 of JZKD02S1590582.1, read as the reverse complement.
TTACAATACTCAATAACAAATTATAATATAAGTCATTTTCTTTCTTTGTCTAACTGGTCTTCATCAACACTCCTATTCACTCTGAAATTTTCTGGTATATGCTCTTTCTTCTCTACAACTTTGAGATTTCCTTTCAACTCATTTAAGACAACAATGCTTCTAACCATCATTGACAAATTTGTAGAATTGACACTTCTCGACCTCCCGAAGGACAATCTTTATATTGAATTATCCTATGGATACACTATCATCTGTGGAATTTCCCCAAAAAGAAAATTGACAATGATCTGATTACTAGATATTTTCAGCAGCAGTTAATCATACAATTGACCTTCTTAAACACACATAAAACAATACACGCATGTAGCTATTGATCTTGAAGCCCTAAGAACAATATGATCCATCAACATATAGCAGAACGTAGATATAACCGAATTAGCAATATATTCTTTCGGCACCGAAAAACTCCAAAAACTACCAATTTAAATTACATTACTCTGTTCTTGATTGATTCTGCTTCAATAATTTTACAAACAAACAACAAGAATCACTAAAATCATTTATAATTTAAAAATGCTTCGGTTACACCGTTCCTTTGAAATGTCTCTTCATTTCAGTCATGCTTTGAAATGCTTCGATTTCTTGATGCCACCGTTAGATCGAACGAATCTCAAACTGAAAGTCACAAACTGTTGATTCCCATCCAACATTTAATCCAACTCAGCTCACTCAATCCAACTCAGCTCGAGTGAGTTCCCTCAGGCCCATGCGTTGACCACAATTTTTACTATTTCGACCAATCCGTCGGCCTCCTCAATCTTGATTTCCACGCGCGCGGGGTAGGCTGTCGTGGGCTTTAAACATGGGCTCCAGAAATTTTGATATGTAGCGGCTCCTTCTCCAGCGATCTACACACACTAAATGACGACTTTCTTAATAAAAAACTACTGACGTTGCTCTCTCCCATCTGGAGGTTGGCTCTCCTCTCACAAATGTATCGTGCTCTTTTTCACACAACGGCACAATCTTGTAACCATTATTTTACACAACAAATAAATAAACAATGGAATCCAATCCCTATGTTAACATATTTACAAAAGTTCGCTCTATCCCGTGAGGGATTAAAGCCAAAGCGAACAGCCATAACACACAAATAATATTTCTATTACATTTATATTAGACACAATATTACAGATATATATAGTTGGAATCAGATTCAACTATCTCTAAACATATAGATATCTAAACATATAGATAGTCGTTGAGAAAATTTCTCAACAACCTCCTACAAATCTTCAACAGATTCCAAATCTATTATAATTATTATTCCAACAGTAATTTCAAAGAAATAAATGGATTACAAAAATATCTTTTCCTTTGCTACAAAAAAAAATGTGGCAATATATAAGAATTTGAAATAAAAACTTAACAAAGTTCTCTTCAAATAGAAATCCCTCATCGACCTCTGAATTTCATTCTCTTACAATTGCACAATCCAAGATAAGAGTACAAACTTAGACTTTCATAAATCTCAGATTTCGTAAGTACAATACATTACTGTTTTTACAATTATTTCTATTACAAAACAAAATGGGAGTCTTTCTCCAAAATCTTAATCAACGAGAAATTTATATGGATCTAATCTTCGTAGAAGAAAGGGTCACCTGCATTGTGGAATGAACATTACAGAACTAACCCTACTGTATGAAAAAAGTAGACGTTCCAATAACTAAACGGATAAAAATGAACTGTAATAGTGAAACCCCATTTATTTTTTTTAAATACTCGAGTTAAACCATAGAAGATGGCCTATTCAAGGCCGAAGATGGAAGTTAAACTAGAGAAAAATGAAGAGTAAATAGCAGTAATTTAATGCATTGACTTACAAGAAAGTGAGTGCGAACATACCCAAATGATCCCGATCCTTGCCAAAAAAAAATAGCATAGCTAACGACAAATTGCCATGAAATTTATACAGAATAAATTCTTGTTCGTTTAAAAGACTAAACCAAGTTAGTTCTGTGATGGTGAATTATCCTTACCTGGAAGGATTTCTGAGCGTGAAAGTTCTCTCAGTAAGCTCGGCCCCTTTTATCTCTATTAAAATACAATGATATTTTTGTTCGGCCCCTTTTATCTCTATTAAAATACAATGATATTTTTGTTTTTACTATCCAAAGGAAAACTCCCGATAGAAAATGACAAAGGTGTATGTTGATAATTTCGATACAGAACTCTCGCATTCAATGAGGGCCAGACCTCGATCCCTTCAGTCGTTTTGTATACAGATCCCCTTACTATAAAAAATATGTGATGGTCATGAAAAGAAGGGATAGTATTGGATGATGGACTAGTTGGACAGGCCAGTACCTACATAAGTTTTAAAACAAAGACACGTCCCTTCCCTCACAGAAAGTTCACTGTCCAAATTGACAAGGGTTGAGTTTAATGTTCTCAAAAACTATTGGTTAGACCAAAGTTACCTTTCGCTTTAATATATATATTTTTGGACTTTATACGAAACCCCTTACTTTACTTCTCCTATACACGTTCTACCAAATACGCAACAATTCAAGGATTAGTAGGTTTGAATTTGTTTGAGAAAGGTACAAGTGAATCCCTTTTATAATATTAGAAGAAAACCTCTCGTTTGATAGCCAAATCTCATGTGGTAACAATCACTTTAGTGAATTAGAAAGGTACAATAATAAGTTAAGAGAATTTTGTATCTCACCTTTCTAAGAACATATCGAAGTAGGTATTGTCAAGGTAAGGATTGATGAAGAACATATCCATGTTTTTAATCTAACAAACAATTTATTTTTTTTATATGTAAAATTGGGTTTTTTACATGTAGTATTAGAGCTATAGGTTAAAACACTTATTCCTGAGGGAGACACCACAAAATTATTTTGTTAAGTGAAAAAATCTAACAAACAACATTTTTATTGTTACAAACAAATTGTGTCAAATTGTTTTGTAAAAATGTCAGTGTAAAATGGAGAATAATACAAACTTGAAAGAAAAAATAATCAAGAGCTTCCTAGAAACCCAGAACATCACAGTGAAGGAAGTTCGACAACCCAGGTGTTGGAAACGATGAAGAACCTTATCGTGGAATTACAGGTATTCAAAGCTTATAATGAAAAATTAAAGAAAGCATAGGAAGATCAACAAGAAATTAATGAGATGTTGTTACGAAGCATAGAAACAAAGTAGAATGCAAAGAATAATGAAGTGGATGAGGAAGTTAGTAAAAAATCCTCAAAATATTCTAGCCATGAAACAAAAAGAGAAAACAACTCTTCTAATGACACACACATAACAAAAACAAAAGCATCTATAGTAAGGAAAATAAAATAGATGGACTATTTAGATAAAGAGTTTAAGAAAACCAAACCTTCAACATTTGACGGTGAATACATAACCGTTGAGGAGGAAGAAACTTGGTTGTTTGACATAAATAAATACTTTCATATTTACAATTACTCTAGTAACATGAATGTAAGAATAACTATTTACAATATGAAAGGTAAATCTATCATATGGTAGAAATACTTAAAATTAGCCAAAGGACTAAAAAAAAAGAAGATGGAATAGACAAATTTTAAGAAACACTTCAAGAAACAATACTTATCTAAAATTTATTATAAAAGAAAAACCAAAGAGTTCTATGAACTAAAATTGGGACATATGTCCATGGAGGATCTAATTAGTAAGTTGCTAGAATTGTTGAGATTGGTACCTTATATAAAAGATGAAAAGGTAAAAGTTCAAAGGTTTATGAGTTTTTTACCTCAGTCATATAAAGACAAAATAGAGTTTGATAACCCAAAACATTTGAATGAAGTGTTTCGAAAATAAAGAATCTGTTATGATCAATATAAACATTGATCTGAAAAATACAAAAACGTGGAAAGAAAAGAAACAGGAGAAGAGAAATCAGAGGAAAAAGGGTTTCAAACCTTCACCTTTTTGAAACATGAACAAAGGACATGAATAAAAAAACTCCCATAGAAATACGCCACAAGTAGAAGCAAGCAATCCAGTTAACTTAGTATTCAAGAAAGCAAATGATAATCCTAGAGAACCGTTGAAATGTTGGGGATATGGTGAACCATATTTATTGAGAAACTGTCCTTATAGGAAAGCTGCAAATAAAACTACTCAGAACATACAAGAAGATTCAACAGTTGAAGATATAGGAAAGATCATTCAAAAAATCAACGCAACTTTGGATGGAAGTCAAGCATATCATCAATCCACTTTTGTGGAGATTGAAGGTAAAATTCATAACAACAATGTATCTATTTTAATTGACCTAAAATCTAGTTTAAGTTATGTTACCCCAACTTTTGTAGACTCAAACAAGCTAAAGAAGGTAAAGCATGCTAAATCCTGGTTAGTACAGTTGGCAACAAGAACAAAAGAAAGACACCATAATTAATTCATGATTGTGAACTAAATATAAGGGGGCAGAATACAAAGATAAATTTGATTGTATTACCTTTAGGATCATATGACATACTTATTGGGATGGACTAGTTAGAAAAACATAAAGTAATACTAAACTGTTATGAAAATCATTTGTATACAAGGATGAAAACGGTATAGCAAGAACAATACAAGGAATTAGAAAACCATTTTCTCTTAGACAAATATCAACAATGTAATTCAAAAAGTGTATCAGTAAAGGTTGCAAAATATATGTTATTCAAGTGACAAATCTTCTAGAAAGAGAAAAAAAACCATGTTTGGAACAAATTGTAGTTCTTGAAGGATTTAAGGATGTATTCATGGAAGAGATATTGGAATTACCTCCAAGGAGAGAAATAGTTTTCTCTATTTATCTAATACCTGGATCTACACCAGTATCAAAGGCACATTACACGATGAGTTTTCCTGAGTTAACATAATTAAAAATTGAATTACATGAACTGTTAGATAAAGAATACATAAGACCAAGTGTTTCACCATGGGGAGCACCATCATTATTTGTCAAAAAGAAATATGGAACACTAAGATTATGTATTGAATATATTCAATTGAATAAGTTGATGATTAAAAACAAATACCCTATGACTAGGATAAATGATCTATTTTACCAAGTAGGAGGAGCAAAAATATTCTCTAAACTAGACTTGAGATCTAGTTATCACCAAATCAGGATAAAGGATGAGGACGTAAATAAAACAACATTTACAACACGTTGTGGACATTACAAATTTGTAGTGATTCCATTTGGACATACTAACGCACCAACAAATTTTATGTTTTTGATGAACAACATATTCAGCTAGTACTTGGATAAATACATACTAATTTTTATTGTTGATATATTAATTTATTAAAAAATTGAAGAAGAACATGAACATCATTTGAAAATAGTATTACAGACTCTATGAGAGCATAAATTATATGATAATTTTGATAAATGTGATTTCTATCAAAGAAAGATACAATATTTAGGACATGTGATATCAGAAGTTGGTATTGCAGTGGACCCTGAAAAGATTAAAGAAATTACGGAATGGCCTATTCCTAGAGACATAATAGACATACGATCATTCACGAGGATCACCAATTATTACCAATTTTTTGTTGAAGGGTTTTCCAAAATCATCTACCCTATTACATCATTCCAGAAAAAGGGGTCAAAATTTATTTGGTCTCAAAAATGCCAAGATAGTTTTGATAAATTGAAAGCTTTATTAACTACAACACCAACACTTAAAGTGGATAACTCTTATAAATATTTTATGGTTTGTGTGGATGCAAGTAAATAAGGGTTAGGATGAGTACTAACACATGATGGACATGTCATTTGTTACAAATCACACAAATTAAAAGAACATGAAAGAACTATCTAACTCATGATCTCATGATATAGAATTAGCAGTTGTAATTCATGCATAAAAAATGTGGCAGAATTATTTAATGGGAAGAAAATTTCTATTTCTAATGTATAACAGTGGTGTGAAACACTTTTTAAGTCAACAGGATCTCAATGCAAGAGAGGTGAGGTGGTTAGTTTTTGTAAGAGAGTTCGATTTTGAGGTACAACGGATCAAAGTAAAGGAAAATAAAGTTGCATATGCACTAAGTTGGAGAAATAATGAGTTATATGAAGTAATTATCAACAAAAAAGAAAGTGATATTAAGGACTAAATTAAATCAACAAGCAAAAATGATGTAGAATACATCAAAAGATCAGATCGGTTGTAGAAAATTGAGGGAAATTTGCACAATATAAATTTCAGTATTGATAAAAATGGACTATTAAGGTTCAAAAACACGTTATATGTACCTAATTTTGTTTAATTTGTAACATCCCTCACTTGCGCATACTCAAAAAATTTATCCTTGAGGACACTTGCTTGCAAGTGATCCAGATTATCATACTATTGGTTATTTGATTATAATTATGAGGCATTATGATACGATGATATGCTATTTTGTTGTATTGACATAGATAAGTGCTATTGACTAGGTTCTCCTGAGTGTGTAGGACTTTGGACATCGAGGATGTAGAGGCATCGATGAAACCCCTTGGACTCTGGATTGAGTCAGGGAGTGGACTATTGGGGTTTGATTATTGTTGATATGGCATATGTACATCTGATTAGATGTTATGATCATTGATTATTATTGATGACATGATTTTTTGATAATGCAGGTGGACGATAGCTTGCCGACCAGACTCACATGTGTATTAGAGGGGTCACGCATGACAACCAAAGACTTTGAGGGAGAGGTGTGGATAGAAACCCTGCCACAACCTTCTATCACTTCCACCGTGGCTCAAATTGTAGGTTAACATTTACCTAGTTTGAGAACACCCACGATGTTGTGAGAGTAGACGACGAGAGTTTCCCATGATGATTCTGAGGGGCGCGCAATAATACATGGGACTTATTCCTTAGAGGCCCTTAGTCTTCCATAAGATCACCTGGCAGAGTATTGATTCCAGGGGTTTTTGATATCTACCAAGTCAGTCAAGAGGCGAGTGGCACCTTTGGAGCACGTAGTGCGTCCTGAAGGGCACGTCGCATAAGAAATTAGAAAGAGGCGTGTTTCACTCTTGGAGCATGTAGTGCTTCCTGAAGGGCACGTCGCGCAAGAAATTGGAAAGAGGTGGGTGGCACCCTTGGAGCACGTAGTCCATCGTGAAGGGCACGTCGGGCAAGGAAAACTGAAAAAGACGAGTGGCACCCTTGGAGCACCTAGTGCGTCCTGAAGGGAACGTCACGATTTCAACGGGTAAGTAAATAAACCTAGACGGCCTTAGAGCGAATGATGTAACAAGTAATATTTAAAAACAATTTCCCTAATAAAAATGTCGTCCAACATAGGAAATTAAAATTTAGGTCTAAGTGATACTTGTGGTAAAAAAGATAAAAAAATAAATAAAAATAAAATTAATCATAATTAAACATGTGAAGAGAAGGGGGTAAGAAATTCAATTAATTTATTAAAATCAAATTACTTTGGGGACTGAAATTTAAAAAAAAAGGAAATGATTGTTCATCCTCATATGCTAATTAAATTTTATTAATTAAAAAGAAAAAGGGGTAAAAGGTAGATTTTTACACTTGCTAATTTTGGTTTTAGTTAAAAAGGGAAGAGAGCGAAATTTAAAAGAAATAGGAAACATGGTAAACATAAAAAAAAAGAGAAACGTAAGGAAAAAGATGACTGACTAACTTAGTCAGGAATATTTCTTTTAAGGACTTTCTAATTATGAACTCAACTAGGAATTTAGTAAGGGCGTAAGTCATTTAAAATGTGTAAGGGAATATGGGGACACTAAGGAGCGATTTTAGGAATGATTTTAGGTGGGTGAGGGAAATAAGAGTAATTAAATAATTAATGAAATTAATTTCTGGTGCAACTAGGGGGATGGGTGACATGTGTACAGGGGAGGTTTTTCTCAATTAAATTAATGGAAAATAAATTAAATCGGAATTTGGGAAAGAAATCTCTTAGAACCTCTATAAAAACGATGGAGGAGGAGTATGGATCTTATATTTTATGCGTAATGTTATGTTGCAAATTTTTTTATCTTGACTGACTTATCGTGTGGGAGTTGGGATACCCAGCTCGGGTAACGAGTGGCAGCTCGACCTTGTGAGGCGAGCTAGGAGCTAGTTGTTCTTTGGTTTAGTGTGTGTGGCCCTTTGTATATCGGGGGGCTCAAGGGGAAGAAGAGTAACCCTAGCGTTGGTTGGGAGGTACCGGTGAAGTCACATCAGTCGAAAAGAGGGAATTGGACAGAGTGCACATGGGACAATGACTTGGAGCTGTCACATTGGCCTATAGTACACATGCATTTGTTTGAATGGTATATTTTTATTTTTATTGCAATTTCATTACTTTAGTTCTATTGTGCAACAATATTTGTTTTACTCAGTGTTTTTAAATCAAGAATTTAAGGTCATCATCGCTTTACACTCGCTTCATTTGAATTGGTTTCCTTGGCAACCCTATTCCTGATTGCTATGACTGTTCTGTTTGTTTTATTGATTATTATGAAGAGATTGTGGTTTATCTTTCGTGCTTATCCCTAGATAATTAGTCCATGTCTGAGCAGTCGGCCAGGAGTCGAATCGACGGTCGTCACTTCGGTGTTAATAGACCTATAGATTCTAATGCCCTGCTTTTTTGTGCATGGATGATGAGCGAAGGATAATTTTGCCCAGCCATTTAACTTACTTAGCTCTGTGGCCTATTGATTAAAAATTTGATTTTCTCTATGTTTTAATTGCTGAATCTTGGATAAACCCCTGAGACTTGAATGACAAAACTCTACGTTGAATAGACAACGATATCAATGCCTTAGATGTGAAACACAATGTTGCCTTGAATGTAAGTGTTGAAGGTGAACAATAGTAGTGTTTATGGAATTGACAGTGTGGTGATTATCGCGATGTTGACTATGTTTCCATCCTTATCTAATCAGACAACGATTTTATTAGTCAGTACATTTTATAAACCACATATTGTATATTTATAGACTGTAATATTTATGGAAAACAATTTATATTTATATTTTAATTACATAGAGATATCATTTAACTTAGTAATAACATGGATTTACTAGGCAGCATTATCATACATTTTGATAGACAATGCATTAATCATAGACAACACTGTAATAAGGGACAACAATTGTTAATAATTTGACAATGATTTTCACTCTCCTTGCTAGTTTAGACTACAAATAAAAGGGTTGAATAATGATGACATCCACTTGGACTTCACCTTTTATTCACCTTGCTAATCATAAATAATGGAAGTCACCTTTAATGTTTTTAATTATGAATAATAGTATTAACTTTCAGTTCTTCTATGTTCATAAATGATGGCATTCTTATGGTGTTGGAATCCAAACAAATATTGACGATGAACTTTAAGTTGTAAGCTATCTTTATATTACCTAGTGGCTTATGGTTGTATTCACCTTAATTCCACCTTCAATGCTATGTGATCGGGGAAACCCCACCCCTTGTCACCCATGGAATGGTAAGTTACCCTTTTGAAATAATGCATCACTTTAGGTGGTCGCTAACCTTGGTTACCTTGTACGTTGATGCCTAGCTTAGTATTTAGAGTTGTTGCACCACTATTATGGATTTATGCAATGCACCCACAAATTGCAACATCAAAAGTGATAGTAATAAATGGAATGTGTGCACCGAGTCAAATGAATGACATGTGCGCCCGAGCTTAAAATGATGCTTGCTAAATTGTGGTTTAGATTTCTTGCACAATCCTTGTTGACAATGAGATAGATTAGGAGTTAGAATTCTAGTGCAGGTAGTTAGCATAAGTGATCTTAGTCCATGGATGCCTCGCGCGCAGTGAAACCGTGATGTAAGGAATGATTTAGAGGCTTTAGACTACTTGTGAGCGATAGGTTATAAAGTTGTGATTTGATTGTTAGACCTCAGATCTTGCGCAACTAATTAATTGACGATAACCGTGCGCCTCAACCCTAGGAGACGATTAATTTATGTTTGCGTTTAGTTTTCTTTACGCAACTTGTGTGTACAGTTTTCCACCTTACGCCTTCACTTATGTGGTCATGTAACTGAATAGAAAACCTTGTGTGCATCATCAATACACTAACAATTGAGTATTTAACAACTTTTATTGTGCCATGAATTTATTTACAATGAGTCTATAGTAGACTACCATCTTCCAGTGCAAAATGGAAAGGTTATGTTATATGATGAGTTATGTGAATGATTATTCGAGGACCTTGTTTATTATTTCTTTATTATTCCTAATGAAGCCTACACAACAAAGAAAAAAAAAAACTGCGTCACTTGTTGTTGGGTATGGGGATGTTACATATGGTATCAGAGTGGGTTCAACCCTGCGACTATGGATCGCCATGCTTTCCACTGCAGTAAACCCTGGAGTAATAACCTAGCACTAAGTAAAACTTTAACGTGTCCATGGAGTGATCTCGATGATTCGCAGTGTGGTGTCGTGGAAGGAGGTGTAATGCCTCTATAAGTGCCCACCCCCACGGAGTCTAACCCCCAAGGGGGAGGAACAAGTCCTTGGGTTGGATCCGATTGTGGTAATGGATGATGATGGCCTGCCAAGGTCCTTTCAGAGAATGTCAGAGGCCTTGATCCACCATCTGTACTGAGATAAGGACAAGGTGATTGTACCCTTTAGGGTCCACAACGTGCCCAACTAGTTTCATTAGTATTCGCTGCGAACTCGAGAAGGTCAATTTCCTGAGTTCTTTAGTGCCTTGGATGATGTAGTCACCAAGGCATGGTTGGAGAAGATGGCAATGTTCTTTTCACTTTGCGACCATAACTCAAACATGAAGGTTCGTGTGGCGGTCTTTCAACTGAAGGGGAGTGCTCTTCTATGGTGGAAGACACTCCTACCGCATTTAAACATGGTTGTCAAAGACGTGTCATGGGAACGGTTCGATAAATGGTTCCGGGAGAGGTATGTTTTTGAGGAAGTCATTGAGCATCACCTCAACGAGTTCAACATATTGCAATAGGGTGAACATATGGTGCTCGAGTACGAGGCACATTTTGTGGAGCTGCCTCAGTATGATCTACACCTGAATATCGAGAAACTTAAGGTCAACAAGTTCGTGTTGGGCTGTATTGTTAGGATTCAAATTCTACTTTGGGCACCAAGAATACTGGACTGAATAAGCTGTGTTGGAATGTGGGGAGCCACATTTCCTTCATGACTGCCCAGTGGAGAGGACTAGAGCATCTAGATCAGTTGGAACCACTACCGTGGGAGATTTAGGTAAGGCCCATCAGATTCATGCAACGGTGAATAACCGCCATGAAGAGCACCAATCAACTGTGCTCGAGACGTTAGGTACCGTCGCTGACCAGAACCTTAGTATTTGATAGATATCGGTGCTACTGAGATTTTTAGTTCTGGTGCAGAGCTAAAAAGAATTAAGGTTAAGGAAGTCAAACAGGATGAGTTTGTATTTGAGAAATGGCTTCTAGATCCAAATAGAAGGTTGGTGGGAAGGTTACAGGCTATCTCCCTAACCTAGGAATGTTTGTTACCAGGTCCAACTTGTACGTCACAATCTTAGGATATTATGACGTCATGATCGCTATGGACTGGTTGGAATCGTGTGAGGTGATACTCAACTTTAAAATGAAATGATTGATATTGGTCAATGATGAGGGTCAGGGACATGTGATTGTAGGTCTAAACTAGGGAGTTTCCCTCAAGTTCATCTCTTCCTTGCAGCTATGGAAGAGCAAGTAGAAGGGATGTAAGCTTTACGCGATCCTTGCATTAAACTTGAAGGGAGTAGCGGAAGGTCTAGAACACCTTCCGGTTGTTAGATATTTTGCAGACATCTTCCCTGAGGAGTTACCTAAAATGCCTCCGAAGGGGGAATTGGAATTGACCATCGACCTAAAACTAGGGAATGGATAGATAGAAAGAACGCCTCATCGAATGCCGACCCCAGAGATACGGGAGTTGAGAATGGAACTAAAGGAGTTGTTTGACCTGGGAATTATATGTCCAAGTGTTTCACTATGGGGTGCACCTGTTATATTCATACAAAAGAAGGATGGTTTGTGGAGACTCTGCATTGAATATCGTCAATTAAACAAGGCAATGATTAAAAATCAATATCCGTTAACAATAATTGATGATCTTTTTATTAGATGAAGGGTGTGACCCTGTTTTCAAATATTGACCTGAGATCGGGGTATCACTAGTTACGTATCAAGGAGGATGACGTCCCTAAGACCACCTTTAAGGCGAGGTTTGGACATTACAGGTTTCCTATTTTATCGTTTGGACTGTCGAACGCCCCAGTGGTATTTATGAGTTGATAAATGGGGTGTTCCATGAGTACTTGGACAAGTTCATCCAAGTATTCATTGAAAATATTTTGATTTAATCTCGAACAATGGAGGAGCATGATGAGCACTTGCGCCTGGTACTACAGTGTCTGCGAGAGAACAAATTGTATGGAAATTATCTAAATTCTCATTTTTATCAATCGAAGATTCACTACTTAGGGCATGTCTTCTCCAAAGAAGGTATTATCGTGGATCCAACAAGGGTCAAGGATATTATGTAATGTTTTGCGCCAAAGAATTTCCCTGAAGTGCGTAGCTTCATCATTTTAGTAGGATACTATCGACAAATCATCGAGCGTCTTTCGAAGATAGAAAATCTGATTACGGAATTACAGAAGAAAAATAAGAAGTTTATTGGGACCGAGAAATGCGTGGAAGAATTTTAGAGGCTCAAGGATTTGTTGACAACAACACTGATACTAAAGGTCGCTAACATGGACGTAGACTTCTTGGTATGCACTAACGTATCCAAAGAAGGATTAGGAGGAGTCTTGATGCATGCCAATCGAGAGATCCCTTACATCTCAAGAAAGTTGAGAAGGCTTGAGGAGAACTATGCAATGCACAATTTGGAGTTTGTTAGACATTGTTTATTCCTGGAGAGTTTGGAGGCACTACCTTATTGGACAGAGTTTTGAACTAAATGGACCATGGTGGACTACAACACAAAGAGACTTGAACACACGGCAACAACATTGGTCAAAATTGCTTAGCGAGTATGACTTCGAGATTACTTAGATAAATGGAACAATGAACAGAGTGGTTGATGCGTTGAGTCAGAGATCACGCATATTTTTGATGATGCCTCTTCAGACGAATATACATGAAAATATTCTACCTTTACAGTGTGTCAATGACTGGTACAAAGAGGTCAAAGGATTTTATCGGAAAAAACACCATGATGGTACCAAGATTTGCAGGATTTACGTTGGACGACGATAGATTATTGAGATTCAACAATTGAATTTATGTACCATTGAACGAAGAGTTGAGGAAATTGATCCTAAATGATGCTCACAGAGCAGTGTACATGGCTCACCCAGGATTCATGAAGATGAGGGAAGACCTTAAACCCTTATTCTTATGGAAGGGATGAAGGCAGACAGTCAACTAGGTGGCAATATGCATAGAATTTCAGCAGGTGAAGGCTGGACATAGACATCTAGCATGATTACTATAGCCACATGCTTTTCTGAAATCGAAATGGGAAGTCATTTCGATGGATTCATTGTTGGATTTCCACTGACGGTGGGGAGACATGACCCAATTTTGTGGTAGTCAACACTCTGACAAAGAGTGTGCATTTTATTCCTGTGCGTATGACGTATCAGAAACCTGACATAGCTAAAGTTTCTATCAACAAGATTGTGAGGTTGTATGTTGTGCCTATGAGGATTATGTCCGATCGAGGATCGATGTTTACTGGACAATTTTGGACTAGTTTCCAATAGGCCTTGGGAACCCGACCTAACTTTAGTACTGCATATCACCTAGAGACAAATGGGCTGACCAAATGAACAATCAAAATCATGGAGGACATGTGCACATGTACGTGATGGACCAACAAAAGCATTGGGAATAATTCTTTCCACTGGTAGAATTCGCATATAACAACAGTTATCAAAGCACCATTAAGATGGTGCTTTCAATTTTCTTTGCACGCGACCGTGTCAGACACCTTGAGTTGGGATCAAATTGAGGATAGGGTCCTGGTGGGACCGGAAGATATCCAAGAAATGGAAGATCAATTACAAACTATAAGATAAAGGATCAATGAGGCACAAGATTGGGAAAAGAGTTATGGAGATGTGCATCGTATCGATCGTAGTTATGATGTTGGCGATCGAGTATTCTTGCGGGTGAAACCGCATAAGAGTGTTAGAAAAACAGGACCGCAGAGCAATAAAATAAAACAAATGCGGAAATAAAACACAGAAGATACACAATACAAGAGAGACACAGATTTATGTGGTTCACCCAGTGTGGGCTA
>JZKD02S1590582.1:430257-452318 GCA_000966675.3 Picea glauca | reverse complement strand
TGAATGACCACATTCCCATATATTAAATGACTTCCACTAATAACACATAACTACATTCCCATTGGGTACCTCCCTAGGTACCCCATATTACCTCCCTAGGTATACCACAACAGAGCACACATGGGATAATGACTCAGAGTTGTCACCTTGGACTATGGTACATATGCATTTGTTTGAATGGTAGATTATTAATTTTATTGAGCTTTCATTACTGTAATTCTATTGTGCAAAGAGATGTGTTTTACTCATCATTTTTAAATCAAGAATTTAAGGTCATCATTGCCTTATGCTCACTGCATTTGATTTTATTTCCTTGGTAACCCTATCCCCGATTGCTATGCTTGTTCTGTTTATTTTATTGATTATTATGAAGACATTTTTATTTATCTTCCATCCTTATCCCTAGATCATCAGTCCATGCCTGAGCAGTCGGCCAGGAGCCAAATCGACGGTCGTCACTTCGGTGTTAATAGACCTATAGATTCTAATGCCCTACTTTTCTGTGTATGGATGATGAGCGAAGAATAATTTTTCCCATCCATTTACGTTACTTATCTCTGCGCGTTGTTGATTGAAACTTCGATTTTCTCTGCAATTTAATTGTTGAATCTTGGATAAACCCCCGAGACTTGAATGTTGAAACTCTTCGCTTTCTTGTGATTTTTTACTTCTGTGTTTTCTGGAGGTGGTTTTCTTCTTTGTTTTCCTTTGATGGATTATCTCTGAGTTTTGTAGTCTTTGATCAACCTTTACACAAAAGATTCACCATGATTCTCGTGGCTCATTACCTAGATTTTTCCTTTATGAATTTTGTGGCCCTTCCCACAACGATTTTACTTGGCAGATATTATTTTTCGTATAACGTGGCTTTCATTTTTTTTACAAAGAGTGTGCACTTGTTTTTACTCAATTTTACCCTCCATTTGTATAGTGTTGTATTTCAGATTATTATTTTGTTGTATTGCAAATTGTATCGATGTCTTACATATCATTAATAGACTATGAAAAGTTACCAGTATTAATATGTGATTTTATCCATTATTTAAATGTTCTTTCCTATGAAAAAACTCAGCGAAATCATTCCTTGATTGGTAGTGGATTTTCCCTTGTTGACTCTATTTTTACAACCTATGGAAGTCAGCAACATCACACCATGATAGGCAATGAATTTACCCTTGAACGAATGTGATTTAAATCTTTAATTACTCTGTGTTTTATGACCTTTGACTACGTTTAATACAAACATTTACTCTGTGTTTTACTTAGATTAACCGGTTCACCTATTTAAATAGGATAACTGGATGGCTTGGCCATGAATTTCACTTAGATATAGTATCATTATTAGGAGGCAGCGAATTTAATTGATTGACAACGATTTTGTAGTAGTGATTATGACTGTGTATGGGCAACGATTGTGACTGTGCGTTGGTGGTGTTTTGTGACGGTGTTTTAGTTGAGATTTTGGTGACTGAGTAAACATTGTGCTGTAGGGATTGCTAATATCAAGGGTTAGCGATTTGAAGGTTGATGGTTAATGACTTAATATTAGATGTGTGACTGCAATTTGAATTCTTATCGACAACGGATTATATATTAAATGACAAGATTTCCATATATCAATTATGTTATATAACATATTTGAGAGACAACATTTACCTCTGTGTGTTGCATAGACAACATTTACCTCTAAGTTGAATACATGGTTATATCAATGCCTTAGATGTGAAAGATAGTGTTTCATTGAATGTAAGCATTGAAGGTGAACGACGGTAGTGTTTATGGAATTGACATTGTGGTGATTATCATTGTGTTGATTGCGTTTCCATCCATTATCTAATCAGACAATGATTTTGTTAGCCAGTAAATTTTATAGACCGCATATTGTATATTTATAGACTGTAATATTTATGGACAACAATTTATATTTATATTTTAATTACATAGAGATATCATTTAATTAAGCAATAACATGGAGTTACTAGGCAACATTATCATACATTTTGATAGACAATGAATTAATGATATACAACACTATAATAAGGGACAACAATTGTTAATAATTTGACATTGATTTTCACTCTCCTTGCTATTTTAGACTACAAATAAAAGTGATGAATAATGATGGCTTCCACTTGTCCTTCACCTTTTATTCACCTTGTTAATCATAAATGATGGCAGTCACCTTATTTGTGTTCATAAATGATGGCATTCTTATGGTGATGGAATCCAAACAAATATTGATGATGAGATTTAAGTTGTAATCTATCTTTAACTTACCTGGTGGCTTATGGTTGTATTCACCTTAATTGCACCTTCGATGCTATGTGGTGGGGAAACACCCACCCCCCCGCCCCTCCCCCCTTGTCACCTACGTAATGGTAAGTTATCCTTTTAATATAAAGCATCATTTTAGGTGGTCGCTAACCTTGGTTACCATGTACGTTGATGACTAGCTTAGTATTTAGAGTCGTTGCACCACTATTTTGGATTTATGCAATGCACCCACAAACTGCAGTATCAAGAGTGACAGTAATAAATGGAATGCGTGAACCAAGTCAAATGAACAACGTGTACACCCGAGATTAAAATGATGCTTGTTCAGTTGTGGTTTAGATTTCTTGTGCAGTCCTTGTTGATGATGAGATAGATTAGGAGTTAGAGTTTTGGCACACATGGTTAGTGTAAGCGATGTTAGTCTCTAGATGCCTCACACACAACGAAACCATGATGTAAGGAATGGTTTAGAGGATTTAAACTACGTACGAGTGAAAGGTTATAAATTTGAGATTTGATTGTCAGACCTCAGATCTTGTGCAATGAATTAATTGACAATACTCTCGTGCCTCAACCCTAGGTGACGATTAATTTATGTTTGTGTTTAGTTTTCCTTATGCAACCTATGTGTACATTTTCCCACCTTACGCCTTCAATTATGTGTTCATGTAACGGGTCAGAAACCCGTGTGTGCATCATCAATACACTAATGATTGAGTATTTAACAAATTTTATTGCGGCATGAATTTATTTACAATGAATCTGTAGTAGACTACCGACTGCCAACGCAAAATGGAAAGGTTATGTTATATGATGAGTTCTGTGAATTATTATTAGAGCGCCTTATTTATTGTTGTTTTATTATTCCTAATGTAGCTTACGGAACAAAGAAAAAAATTTGTGTTGCTTGTAGTCAGGTACCGAGATGTTATAGAATTGAAGATGATGATCCCAAATGAGTTGCACAAAAACCCCTATTATGGTCATCCAGGATACCAGAAAATGATAACAACTTTAATAAAATAATTTTATTGGCCTAATGTGAAATCTAAAATAGTGGAATACTTATCTAAATGCTTAGATTATCAATGGGTAAAATTTGAACATCAGCACCCGACGAATCATTTACAACCCATGACTATACTAGAATGGAAATGGGAAATTATTTCAATGGACTTCATTACATGTTTTACTAAGACTCAAAAACAAAACCATTCAATTATGGTAGTAATTGATAAGTTAAGTAAGTCTTCACACTTTATCCCTATGAAATCTACTTATAAAGAAAATAATATCGCTGAAATTTTTATGAAAGAAATATTTAGACTGCATGGGGTTCCTAAGATGGTGATTTCAGATAGAGACGTTAAATTTACATCAAATTTTTGGAAGGAATTGTTTGTAGGTTTGGGTACTAATTTGAATTTTACCACAAGTTACCATCTATAAACAGATGGACAAATAAAATGTAGGAATCATATTATTGAAGATATGTTAAGAATATATGTAAGAAGAAAACCAACTAAGTGAGAAGAATATCTACACTTAGTCGAATTATCATACAATATTGGGTATCAAGAATAAAAAAAGATGACTCCCTTCGAAGTTAATTATGGAAGGAATGCACAACCCTAATCAGTTGGGATAATCCGGTTGAAGGAATTATGGTTGGACCCGATATGCTCCAAGAAATGGAACAAATGGTTAAAATGGTACAACATAATTTAAAAGTGGTGCAATATTGACAGAAAATCTCCGTGGATCTGAAAAGGTGGCATCATGAATTTAATCTCGGAGAACATGTAGACCTTAAATTCAAAGCGGGGAGGATATACCTAAAACTAGGAAGTTGTTCCAAGTCGGCGCCAAGGTTTTGTGGTCCATTGTAAGTCTTAACTCAAATTGGACTAGTGGCATACCAACTAGCACTCCCTACAAATTTAAAAGTTCATAATTTGTTTCATGTTTCATTATTAAAAAGATATGTCCATGATCCTACTCACATTATTGATTGGAACATGATACATGTGGAACCAAAATACGAGTTCCAAGCAGAACCACTATGCATTCTGGACAAGAAAGAAACAATACTTTGAAACATATCCATTGCCCAGGTAAAAGTAGAATGGAAGCACTTTAGCCCTGAGGAGGCTACTTGGGAGTTGGAAGAAGAAATAATGAAATATTATCCAACTCTGCTCCAAGGGATGAATTGAGGAAAAATATATCATTGAGCATGGTATTATACTTAAGGGGGAGCATATGTGACGTCTTCAAAATATTAAAACAATTTATTTTAATGTTATTGTTTTAAAAATAAATTTCCATTTATGGAAATTCAGATTTAAAATACTGAAGGCATGTAATTATTATTTTTGTGACTATTGGGCAATACTTTGACTTGTCAATTGTCCTTTTTTGATGGACACATGTATGAGACATATATTTTAATAAATTAAATGTTGGAAAATAAGTGGAACAACTAGGTTAAAAGTAGCTAACTAGTACACCATGAGTGGGGAACATGTTTGAGTTAAATCAGAGCTGATTTTTACAAGTATCAGAAGTTGAGTTTTGTCACTAGCAGCCCCTAAAAATCAGGGATTTGTAAAGATGTGAATTTCCCAAGGAGGAAAATGGATGGAAATGTTCTATGAAATGGAAAATGAAATATATATGAAATATGTGTGAGGCAGGGCATTTCTTAGTATGTTGTGGAAATGATTATTTGTTGTGTGAGCATAGGTGGTGTTAGGAAAATGATTTCCTAAACTGTACATAAAGACAATGGCTAAGGAGTAAATCTCATTTTTCCTTTATGGAGTCATGGTCAGGCTAGGGGGTGATCGAGACAAGTGATCTTGGCTTTTTTGTATGTACGGTTGGGTGGAACATGGTTGTTTCATTTGTTGTCCAACATCACTATTACAAATATGTATATTTCTTTGACTATTCTTCACTTCTATTGAATTACTGAATTGTTTATAGCTACATAATTTAATCTGTATAGATGTAATTTATTATTCATGATGGGATTAATGATTGCATGTAGTTACATAATGTATATAAATACTACAGGATTGGATCTATATAAATGTATTTTATTATTCATAACGAGATTAATGATTTGCATGTAGCTACATAAATTATATAATTTATATGTATCCTACATAATTGAATTTGTATAAATGTATATATGTTACAAAAGCAAGATAATTACTTTCTAACTCATGCTTCAACAAAGAATTATATATCTTAGTTATAATCTTGAAAAAGGAAATATTAAGCAATTTATATTAATATACTACTCTCGAAATTACCATATAGAATAGTATATTTTTATTTTTTAAAGTATTATACAACCATGGAATTATATAAATATCTCATGCATGGAAAGAAGAATGAACACTTTAATAATTCCATAAGAATGAGAAAATTAGGAATCTATGTCCTTATTATTGAAGCTACGAGGTTATAAAGTAAACCATGAGAAAATGCAGACAAATAAGAGGAAATTGCAGAACTTAAACTTTAGGGAATAAATTGTATAACAATACAAATAAACAGAGTTAGCTACATAAATGCTTACTTATTTACGGATTTTCGTTACAAATAGATATTTTATACCAGATACATTCTTGTTATTTATTAAGTCTTCTATACCACCATAGAAATGAATTAATGATATTGTGGAATCATAAACAAATTCTTCTTATGCCTTTTGTTAGGTCATGCTAAGGTTATTAAGTTACGATTTTCCTAAAGGGTATGATACTTATAAAAAAACGATATTATGGACGAAGGAAACGTTAAATAATAACTTCAGATATTTTATATATATTTATATATATTTACGTCGAAAGGCGTATACCTATTGATAATGGGCAGATTTAATATGGGTTTAGTGCTTAATAAGTTTTTTACGGACAGGATTAAATATGGCTGGAATATTCTTAGTAGTCACACAAAATAAATAGTTGTGATTTCAATTATTAACTTTCTAGCTATTATAAAGACATCCATTTATGTGTTTACTTTTTTACATTTACCTAATCATATTTAAAAATTACTTTGATAGCTAATTGATTGCCACCTAAGAGATTAACAAAAATTAAAATATTAACACCAAATAAATGAAGCTCAACCATTTATTTGTTAATCAATAATAAAATTTAATATATTATTTTAAGGATTCGTTTCATCTTATCAACCTTTCGGCGTTGATCAACCACAATTATGTGGCTGTACTAGTTATATACTTGTGAAATATGAAAATTTCATGCTCTCCTAAAGAGAATAGTTATAAATTATCTGGTACATACACTAATGTATATAGAATAAACAAGTCAATAAACAATAACTTAATAGATACAAGACAAATTAGTCTCTGGTATATTTTTTATCAATTTCTCTTTTTTATTAGAGTTCTGTTATGAGAATATTCCTCAATAAATTTAAACACTTATACAAGTCTCATTCCTTGTCCCTTTGAGTAACAAAGAAATAGGAAACAGAATTTTCAATTCTGAAATCCGAGTACCTTTTCACAAGTGGATTTCTCATTTTGCAAATCCATGGCCACACCATTATACATGCAAGACAGAGTCGCAATATATGTCATAAAAACCCTATTTAAAATTGATATACAGATACGATTCACTTATATTTTGTGGGTTTAATGAGAAGCAATTCTTCCCAAAATAGCAACATAGTGATGTACTATAGTTGCAGTCGCTACTGTGTATGAATTCAGAGTTAGTGAATTTCTTAAATCCCGGTAATCAAACTCCTGGAAAAGATATCGAGTGCGAAAGAAAAGGGCGACCTGGAACAACAGATGGGTTACCTCGCACATTCATGGGAGACTCATCATTAGTTTTTAATCCATTTACATTCTAAATAGTAAAATTTATTAGAAAGAAAAAACAACTGAACAGAGACAGAGTCTGTCTAACAAGAAAACTGTAATGGCAAAGAAATAAATGGATTACGGAAAGGTATTTTCCTTTGCTACAGAAAAATAATATATAGGAATTAGAAATAAAAACATAACAGACTTCTCTTCAAACAAAAATCCCTCATCAACTTCTAAATTTCATTCTCTTACAATCACAAGCTAAGAGAAGAGTACAAAGTTAGACTATCAAAAATCTCAAATTTCATAAGTATAATACAATATTGTTTTTACAATTATTTCTATTACAAAACAGAACGGGAGTCTTTCTCCAAAATATTAATCAACGAGAAATTTCTATAGATCTAGGCTTCATAGAAGTTACAGAGCTAACTCTCCTATACGGAAATATTAGACGTTCCAATAAATAAACAAATAAAAACAAACTGTAACAGTGGAACCCCATTTTTTTTTATAAAAGGACTCGAGTTAAACCATAGAAGATGGCCTAGTCAAGCACTAAGATGAAAGTTAAACTCGTGGAAAATGAAACAATAAAGTGAGTGCAAACATACCCAAATGATCTTGACCCTTGCCAAAAAAAAATATAATAGCTAAAGACAAATTGCCATGAAATTTATATAGAATAAATTCTTGTTCCTTTAAAAGAGTAAACCAAGTTCCACAAATTTGTTAGGTCGTGGAAGAAAAACATAGAAAACATAATAGAGCATAAACTAAGAAAGATAAAAAAACACATAAAAACAAATCTGGAAAAAACCACAAGCAATGATTATCGGTCTTCTTCTATTCAAGGCAGAATTACAATAGCCTTCATAGGAATACAACCATCCTCTCCTCACACAATGCACTCGCCTACACTCATAGTTTACTCTACCTCTATGGCTATGCTCATATATATAACATCTATCACTCAGTTACACAGATCGATCCTGAATAGATCACATAGTTACAAGAACAATTCATAAATAGATTGCATGCATGCACATGTGCATGTGCATGTGCATATACATGCGACCGCATGAGGAAATTTGTTGGCACGTTTCCAACAATATCCACCTTGACAACAATTTACCTGAGATATCATGCCCTTAATTAATTCATCACCTTTTCTGCAAGCCAAGAGAATCCAAACACCATCACTGCTCTGCAACTTCTCTGACAATACCATTATGTGAACATTCTTGCATGATTCACTCCAGCATGGACCATTTTGTCTCCATCAATAACCACTCTAATAGACCGATGCACTTGTCCAAATCTCATGCATCATAAACACAAACCAAATCACTGCAACCAGTGTGTTTGAAGCACCCATTCTCATGCTCCTGACCTAGTTTTTCCATGTGTCTACTGACAACTGCATCTGCATATGAAATGATGACCATTTCTCCATCGCAATCATCAAAATTCCTACTAGCATATAATACTCGAGACATATAACCCTTTTCTTCTTCATCAATTATGACATAAACCTAAAGATAATTTACAATGGAAAGCCAAAGGGATTTTACCAGTTTCATATTATTCATAGTGAATTTCCCGAGTATCTTCACCACAAACTTATGTTGTGATAACCAAGATTACCATATTTCCTGTCTCTGTCTACTTCCATGGCCAAAATTTATTTTGCTGCTCCCAGATCCTTCATAACAAACGTCCTAACAACCTGAGCCAACCTGTTAATATCAACCATGCCTATGTTTGGAACAAGCACAACATATAACACCAAGATAATGAATATACCATAAATACAATGGTTATACTCACTTCTTGTAAAATTTGCTCACCATTGTAACAACCCCCATCGTTACGACTACATGCAACACAAAGCAAGTGCAATTTATTTATTTATTTTTAAGAAGGAAAGTAACAACGACAACAATTAATCAACACAACTTGAAAATGACCACAACACACACAATTCAGGCAACAAACAACATAATGACCCATCATACTAGGACATCATGCAACTAGATGCAACATGTGAAAATCAATTAGAAAAAAAAAAACGACTACTTGCCCATCCTACCCTGCAAGGTTAGGACCTCTAGAACACATAAGCAATGCTCAAGCCCAGGTTCCCATCAATTTTGACCACTTAAGGTCTCAGTGATGGCGACTATTTTGAGGAACAAGGAGGTAAAGTCGACACACTAAGTCCAAGCCGACTAAGTTAAAAGACAACATCAATCAATCCAAACATGACCGCTTTGACGACCAGTGACTAGAACATTCCTGACAAGTGAGAGACAACATAATAACATTACAGCAAGTACAACCTTACTTGTAAAACCAACATCATCCACAGCGAGAGGTGCAAGATCCTAAGCTATATTTCATATTTTCTTATCGATTAACGTGCACAATGACCCAATCATAAGGTAACACGTTGCCACAATACGACAAGGGTGCTAGTGACCCACACATAACAAAATTATTCAAAAACCTTCAACCAAACATATAATCCAATGTTCATGAATTCCACTGGCACCGACATACATTATTACTGAAGGAGAATGGTTTAAGGTTGCAAATGAAAGGAGAACTGTTAAAAGTAAGTAACTTTATAGCTGGAAAATCTTAGTCTAACTTCTATACGCTTTTTCATTATAGGAAATTTTGGGTTATACCTCCAAATAATTATAAACGTTGAGGACCTATTATCCTTATATCAAATAGGAAAAACCAATTTAGTAGGGATACAAATAAATGAGTAACACCAAACATAGATTAAGTTCATGAAATCAATAACCTCGTAAGGAAAGAGAAACAAATGAATTCTTCAACTTAAATAAAGTAATTTAATAATTGTTTTTTGAAAAAGTGCTCATACACATATTACTAAACTAATACCAATTGAAGAATTCTATATATGGAATAACTAATCTTTTATTTAGCACCCATGCGGTTGAGAAGGAACATAATTTAAATTTTATTATGAAGAATAACAAGTACCCACTTAGTATGAAACAAAAGTCTATTCAATAAGTTTTTAACTAGAAGTTTTGTAGGTATTTATTTCTCAATTAGTCTTGGTAAAGTTTTTAACTATAAGTTTTGTAGGTATTTATTACTCAATTAGTCTTGGTAATCCATACATAGATCTTGATTTGTAATATTACATAAACATCACAATTCTTAGCCAAATTTCACCCTACATTATTTGCATACACAAATTTACATAGTGAGGAAATTATTAAGGATGTTTTAAATGATAATATTAAGAGAAATGGAAAATCCATAACTTTCCTAAAATAAAATTTTTGTGAGAGTTATAAATCCAATAAGAGATTCTAATTTATTCCAAAGGTTTGAAGTGCTAAAAATCTCACCGATTTAGACATGGATAACATTAATCCAAGGTTCTATGTAATCTAAAGGTACAATTTTGTCAACAAATAATTTTAGAAAATACTTGATCATTTGCATTTAATCATGGACAACAATACTATGTGGTTATCATCACTTAAATGGCCATCTCTAAACTATTCCATGTCTAGGTGAATGCTACCATTTCATCATTAGACAAAATATGCAAGTGTGAAAAAAGTGTCGAAATTTTAGTTGAGTATCTTATTAACATTTTATATGCATCGTAAGAGGATAATAATAACAATACACTAGCCATATCCTTCTCTTGGTTCAAGGGTTCAAGCCTTAACTATCCTAATCAAGGTAGTGTGTAAAGGAGGCTTCCCTGAAGGAGTACAAGTCAACTAATAATTAGATTTCTTAGAAAAAATTGCTATCATGCTAAAATTCTTTGGAGAACACGAGAATAACTCATAGAGGTTTTTAATGGAAAAATTTTGTCTTTAAAAGAAAACAACAATTCGAAATCGGATCTTGTTCTTCAATTCTATTTATTACACTGGCAGCAAAAAACCCAGTTGTAGTTCTAAGTGCATACTAAAAGAGTAGCGACCATAACTAGACTCAACTAGAAGGCCACGAATTGCTACATCGCTCCTAAATAAAGTTGTTATTCCAGACTGTAAGCAATGACAATGCCAAACACATCGTAACTTCAAAATTGTACAAGGGTTGGACAACAACCACTTGGAAAGAATGGTGACTACTGGTTCCACACTCTCGTTGAGAAAAAACCCACGAGATTCCATTGAAAGGAAATTCAAAGTTATAGCGCCAAGTTAAGATCTCCATTATAATTTAGTTTGACTAGCAATTTAATCAATGGTGAAAAATAATAGCCAGAATTAGCAAAGACTTCAAGAGTGAAGGATTTTAGAGATTCAAAAGCAAACAAGAGACATTGATAACACAATAATCGCAGAGTAATGAAGAGGAATTTTCTTTGTACAAGCAAATGAATTGCTAGGAAAATTAAAAACAAATTTGCAAAGAGTAAAAACACAAGAATCGTAGAGTAATGAAGAGGAATTTTCGCTATACAAGCAAACGAATTGCTGGAAAAATTAAAAACAAATGTGTAGAGAGTAAAAACACAATAATCATAAATTAATGAAGATGAATTTTCGTTATACAAACAAACGAATTGCTGGGAAAATTAAAAACGAATTTGCAGAGAGTAAAAACAACATTAATCGTGTTTACATATTCAAATTCGTCATTCAAATTAACATGAATTTCTGGGAAAATTAAAAACGAATTTGTAGAGAGTAAAAACACAATAATCACATAGGCTAAGGAGGGAATAAAAACCCAGGAGAGAATTCCTTGTTGAGCAGAGAAATGATCCTACACTTATTATCCATGTACAGGAAAACATGGCATTTGAATCTAAATCTTTAACACCGGAGTGAAATACAATCGATTCGAGTCTTGGTAGACTGCTCAGACATAGAGTAATAACTTAAAAATATAAAGGAACATAAGATAAAAACACAAATTTCTTTGTATTAAAAACAATAAAAAAATGCAGAGAAGAATGTGCAAACACAGAGGAATACTTTGCTCGAGAGTAAGCAGTCGTGGGTAAGGATGATAATAACTTTTAAATCAATTCTACATCAAAAGGCTGGCAGGGAAATCATTTTTTGAGAAGAGATAAATTTATGTGTGAAGGTTCCATAAAAACTCAGATGTAACCACTGAATCAGAGTGTGGGTTTGCCCGGGAGGAAATGAGTTAGATAAGTGAGGATCATTATGATAAATTACAAGACAGGGTTTTCAAGGGAGAAAACAAGACAATAACGCAATGATGAAAGCATAAGGCTGGGAAAATTTCTCATGGAAGAATGAATACAAAGATGAGATTACAACAATGACATGCTAACGAAAAATATAAAGCCTTGAATAAAATTTCCCAGCAATGCATATGCAATAGAAATTAATTACATTTAAATTGAAACTTCATGAGTACAATCTCAATTTAGGATTACCATAACTAGAGACGAAGAGTCTGAGGTTGTTATTCCATACTTGTGCTCCCTCTTGTCTCCCACTTGTTGACCATGAAGACCTCACTGGTACTTCCCAGCCAATGCTAGGGGTACTCTTCTTCCCCCTGAGCCCCCCGAACCACAAAGGGGACACACACAATATAAGAGAATGCTATCTCCTATCTCTCCTCACAAGGTCAAGCTACCACTCATTACCTGAGCTGGGTATTCCAACTCCCACAAAAGAAACTCAATCAATATAAAATTTGGTAGCGTGACGTTACGCAAGCCAGATGTGATGATCCATACTCCTTCTCTGCCATCATTTTTATAGAGTTTTCTTAGTCATTAGTTTCCCAAAACCCTCATTAGATTCATTTTTCATTTAATTAATTTCGAACAATACTTAAATGACTTACACATTACTTAAACTCCTAGTTGAGTTCATAAATAGAAAGTTTCAAAGACTAGATTCCTTACTAAGTTAGACATTCCCCTTTTTCTTTAATTTTCCCTTTTTCTTTAAGTTTCCCCTTTTCCTTAGGTTTCCCACTTTTATTTAAGTTTCCCTTTTTCTTAAAGTTTCCCCTTTTTATAACTAAGTTCAGAATTAGTAGGTTTAGACAAAAAAAAAAAAAATACCCCTTTTATTAATTAAACATTTTATTAAAATTTCCACTTTAATTATTAATGCTTGAATTTTCTTTACCCCCTTCTTGTTACATGTCTAATTAGTTTTTTTGTTCAAAGGTTGTACTCAGACCTAGGTTTTCAATTCACTAGGCTTGGCGATAGTTTTTAAGGGAAAAATTGTTATTAAACTTTACTTATCACATCATTCATTTTAAGGTCAACCAGATCCTAAGGAGGGATAGTTTTCTAGGCATTAGTTTTATTAACTTACCATATTTAAAATCGCAACATGCCCTTTAGGACGCACCACATGCTCCAAGGGTTCCACTCGCCTCTTTCCATTTTATTCGTGCAACGTGCCCTTCAAGACACACTACGTGCTCCAAGGGTGCCACTCGCCTCTTGACTGAATTTAGTAGATGTTAATCTCCTGGAGTCAATACTCCGCCAAGTGATCTTGTGGGAGACTAAGGGCCTATAAGGAATAAGGACCCTACCTTATTGTGTGCCCTTAGAATCACCGTGAGTGACTATCACAGTCTTCCCTCGCGACATTGTGGGTCTCTCGAACTAGGTAATCGTTAACCTATTGTTTGATCCATGGTGAGAGTTCTAGTAGGTTGTGGCAGGGATACTACCACACCTCTCCCTCAATGTATCTAGGTGTCGTGCGTGACCCCTTTACTACAAATGTGAGTCTGGTCGACAAGCTATCATCAGCCTGCATCCATCAATGAATAATGTCAACAATAACAATCAACATCATAATATCTAATCATATGTACATATGTCACATCAACAACATTCAAACCCTAAAAATCCACTCCATGACTTGATCCGAAGTCCAAGGGGTTTCATTGATGCCTCAACATCCTCAACGTCTAGAGTCCTGCACACTTAGGAGAACCCATTCAATAGAACCTGAATCTGTAAATACAAAAAAATAACATATGTTCAAATCCACAATATCTCATAATCATAATCAAAACAACAAATAGTATAATGACTCGGATCACTTGCACGCAAGTGTCCTCAAAAAATAAGTTCGCTTAGTTTGCGCAAGAGCTAGATGTTACATACACCCCCTCTTGTTTTAAACTTTGTCCTGAAGTTTCACAGTATGTAAGTTCCAAAATAAAGTGTATCAGAATATCATAGGTCTAGCTACCAAACAAAAATGGAAACTGCTGACGCATATCATATGCATCCTCCCAAGTTGCTGAGTGAGAAATATGGTTCTCCCATTGGACCTTAACCTGATCTACTTTTCAATGTCATAGTTTTCGAATGCGATGGGCCAAGATGAAGATTGGATCTGCCATGTGTGTAGCCTCATTCGATATCTGCAAGAAACTCATGTCAATAACATGTGTAGGATCACTAACATAATGTCTCAAAACATATACGTGAAAAACATTGTGCATACGCCTCAAAGAATCAAACAAGGCTAGCCGATAGGCCACATGCCCCTTCCTTTCCACTCTCTCGAAGGGTCCCATTAAATTAGGAGATATTTTACCACCCTTTTCAAACTTGATAGAAATATTATGCGTTTTCACCCGCAAGAAGAATCGATCGCCAACTTAATAACTACGATCGACAATATGTGCATCGACATAACTCTTCTATCGATCTTGCGCTTCCTTGATCCTTTGTCTTATTGTTTGTATTTGATCTTCCATTTCTTGGATCACTTCTAGTCCCACCAGGACCCTATCCTCTAGCTAATCCCAAGTCAAAGGCGTCCGACATGGTCGCTCGTAAAGAAAATCGAAAGGCATCATATTAATGGTGCTTTGATAATTATTGTTGTATGAAAACTCTACCAATGGCAATAATTCTTCCCAACGATTCTATTGGTCCATCATTTACATACGCAACATATCCTCCAAGATTTGGTTTGTTTGCTCGTTCTTCCCGCTTGTTTCCAGGTGATACATAGTACTAAAGTTAAGTTGGGTTCCCAAGGACTCTTGGAAACTAGTCCAAAATCGTCTTGTAAACACCGATCCTCGATTTGATATAATCCTCTTAGGCATGCCAATAAACCTCACAATTTCACTAATGAAAAATCTAGCTAAGTTAGGTTCCTGATACGTCGTATGCATAGGAATAAAATGAGCACTCTTCATCAGAGTGTCGACTACCAAAAAAATCGAGTCGTGTCTCCTTGTTGTCAGTGGAAGTCCAACAATAAAATCCATAGAAATGACCTCCCATTTCAATTCCAGAATAGCATGTGGCTATAGTAATCTTTTCGGATGTCTATGTTCAACCTTCACCTATTGAAATTCTAGATATCTTGCCACATAGCTGACTATGTCTGCCTTCATTCCTTTCCATAAGAATAAGGGTTTAAGGTCTTCCCTCATATTCGTGACTCCAGGATGAGCTATGTACACTGCTCTATGAGCCTCGTTTAGGATCAAAATCCTCAACTCATCATTGGGTGGTACGTAAATTCGATTTTTAAATCTCAATAATCTGTTATTGTCCACAGTAAATCCCTCAAATTTTGGTACCATCATTGTGTTTTGTCCGATAAAATCCTTGACCCCTTTGTACGAGTCATCGTCGCGCTATAAAGTTAGGATATTTTCACGTAAATTCATCTGAAGAGGCATCATCGAAAAGATGCATGGTCTTTGAATCAACACATCTGCCACTTTGTTCATTGTTCCTTTTATGTAAGTAATCTCGAAATCGTACTTGCTAAGCAATTCTGACCAATGTCACTGTCGCGCGTTCAAGTCGCTTTGTGTAAATATGTGTTGTAGTTCACAGTGTTTTGTTTTTAGTTCGAATTTCCATCGAATAAGGTAGTGTCTCTAAACTCTCAAGGCATAAAAAATGGCTAAGAACTCCAAATCATGCGTTGCATAGTTCTCCTCATGCCTTCTCAACTTTCTCGAGATGTAAGCGATCACTCGACCGTCTTGCATCAAGACTCCTCCTAAGCCTTCCTTGGATGCGTTAGTTCATACCAAGAAGTGTGTTTCCATGTCAAGGACCCTTAGTATTGGTCTTGTCGTCAACAACTCCTTCAGCCTCTAAAATGCCTCTGCGCATTTCTCGGTCCAAACAATCTTCTTGTTCTTCTTTTACAATTTTGTCATCGGATTTTCTATCTTCAAAAAACCATCGACGAATCGTCGATAGTATCCCGCTAAACCCATGAAGCTATGCACTTTTGGGACATTCGTTGACGCAGGCCATTCCATAATAGAGTGTCTTTTATAATTATTGTGTGTTTTATAATTATTCACCTAATGAGAGTGTCTTTCAATTTGAATGATAAGAAAACATAAATGGATTATTGGGTATATCATTCACCTAAATATTAATACAAAGACAATATTCATAGATAAATAGATAGATAATTATTGTTTAAATGTCCATGAGATCATATATCTAAAGAGTGAAGAGTTATGACTCATGAGGTGGCTCGTTGTTATAGGTATATAAATAGATACTCATATACATACAACCCTTTCCAAGGAATGTGTGACAAAGTATTAGACTAAATGAAGGGGAAAAAGTAGTTTAAAACCATGCCTTTGTACTTATGTTTATCTTGTTAGAATAAGATATCTCTTATATGTTGGAATATCAATGCACTTGTTCACTTATTTTTGGGTTATTTTTGTTGTTCAAAATCTTACAAGAATTATCCCTTATCTCCATACTAGAGTAAGAAATAAAAAGGGATATTAAAAATGCCATAAATAAATGGATATATAGGATATCTAGTAAAATTAGAGGGTTTTTCCTCGGATGGGGTGCCACGTGGAAAAGAAGGGGCACATGGAGGCGCGCAAGGAGAGGCCATTTATGGTGGCCAACCTCCCTCACACCATCACCATTTATGAGGGCTCTCACCTCCGTCGGCCTCCGTCTATTGATGGGGCCTCTCACGCACGAGAACATGCCGGCCAGCCAGAGCATTAAGCTCTCGACTTTAATGGTTGCAGCCACCGTTTATGCTATTATCCGCCTTTTCGGAACCCATAGGATGTATTCGCAACTCACAAAGACGAGCAGGAATAGGAGCATAGGAGACATCCTAACATTGGTCCTCATTCTCACTATGCCACGAACTAGAGGAAGACCCCGCAGAGGAGCAGGATGGTACGCAACTAACTCCAGGAGGAAAAGACATAAGCGGTTTGAACAGGCTCTGGATCTGGCTAAGAGAAAAAGATGCAGGGATACTACATCAATAAACTCGCCCACCAGAACTTATGTTGAGGAAATTTCGACCATGGAAATCCCCCCAGACTTCTCTGAAAGTCGAATGTTTACGGTTCTAGATAATTGGGACCCCCCAGCATGCATTGAAGCAACAACACCACCACCTAGCTCAAGAGAAGTATGCGGTCCCAGCGATGCTCCCACTGAGGAATTCGCCACCTACCTGGTAGAGGAGGAGCTGCAGGAAAGCAACACCGAGTCGCAGCAACAGAGGAAGCAACATGGTCACCAGGAGACGGATGCTAAACAAAAGTCGTCGCCACCGCCACCACTCCTTCACCCGGAGCACCTGAACTTGATCTTCGAGGTCCGCAGTATGGTGGACGACCAAATCTTCAGGGTTGTCCGCGTTAGCCAACGCTTGGACATGTTGTATGCAGCTTACTCCAGTGTTGCACCATGACGACAATGCCCCACCTACGCTTAGCTATATGTCATTCCTGTCAGCAGCGGTAAGGCGATGGATGACTGCGAGAACTCTGGTGAATAGGTTCTTCTGTTCAGCATTGTCACTAACTCCCTTTCTTTTGATGTTTATCAGAGATGTATCTCTTTTAGTTAATATCCTTGTTAGCGTTAGCATAGGCCTTAGTAAATTGTTGATGAAAATGGGCATGCCCCCTGGTTTCCTCCAGGTAGGGTGGCGAAACGAGTTGCTTGAATTTGCATGCTAGTTTGGACAGGCCAGCTGTCTCGGTTTCCTTCACAGGCAGGACAGCTGGCACCTGTGTGTTATGGTGTATTTTCTTTTTGAGGTTTTAATATAACAAGATTTGCCTTTTTACTTAAACAAAAATAAAAATAAAATTAGAGGGCTTTTAAATTGCAAAGATGTATTAGGATGGAGCTTCAACAAAAAGATTTTGGAAAGTATTTTTTAATATCTAGTGAAATTAGAGGTATTATTTAATATTGCATGAATGAACATGAAGTATACAAAAACACGTTAAGATAATCTCTAATTTACATTATAGAGTCTTTGAGGATAGTAAGATATTCTATTAATGATTTTTTACACATACAATTTGTCTCTTTTTAATAGTTGTGTAGTTGTACCATGTGCTTCTTATTAGTCCCTGTCAAAGCAGGACTATTGCAATGAGTTTGCTATTAATTTGACATTAATTCCATTGACTTTAGTAGTTTGACTATAAATTTAAACAATTTTGCAAAGTATAACATTGTTATAATAAATTTTTTAATTTTTTTTTTTAAATTAAACTATTTTTTAAATTTTGATTGATGCAAAACTTAACCCCTTATTGCAGAGGTGCCAACAAACATTTAATTCAGTCTTTAATAACTAGGGTTAAAGATTTAGTACAAATTAAATATATTGGCTTTGCGTGTGGATATATACACTTGTCTGTCAATTATGTAGAGGAAATGGCAGAGCATAGCATGTACACAATAAAATCTCTTACAATCTTTGACGAATCTTGACGTCTCTCTCCTCCATCAACTATTTTCACAAAGAGAATTTTGCCACGTCTTTACAATGTAATTTCTGGCAGTGTTATGCAAGCGGTTAAGATGATTTTGCCACGTGGCTGCAATTTATTATTCTAACCGTTTATAGTTTGAGAGGGTCCACAAAACAATAATTGCTAGTTCGGGTTGAGCCTTTGGTATCTCATGGATGATATTCGTACTTCTGCTTTGTGCACGACATGAGTAGGTAGGGGTTGTACTCGGAGTACGGGTGGTGAATTTTACATTTTATTTTGGTGATTATAGTTATCATGTTTTTTAAATTAGGAATTTTTAACAATTTTGTTTTATTGTAATGTTGTTATTATTGTTTTTTATTTTTTATAGTTATGGGGCGGGTATATAGGAATTGATAGTGATTTGATCACTTATTACTTTAGGTTGATTTAACAAAAGTTTAGTTTTATATAATAAATTTCTTTTATTATTATTTAAAATCATTTTTCTATATTTGATTGGTTATTGAAACCAATTTCTTATTGCCTTGGAAAAAGATTTGAGCTTTTTCAAAGGTTTCACATTATTAAAAATGTAGTGGATGAAGATTATTAAAATTATTAATCCTTTCAAAGAAGGACTATAGCAATGAGTTTGTTATTGATTTGACATTAATTCTATTGATTAAGCAGTTTGATTATAAATTTAAACAATTTTCCAAAGTGTAACATTGTTATATTGATTTTTTTTAATTTTTTTTATAAATTAAACCATTTTTTTAAATTAATTTTGGTGAAGAACTTGAACCCCTTATTGCAGAGGTGGGCCAAACAACCATGGTGTACATCCATGTTTTTCCATACGGGCACCTTGGATTGTACCAGGAAAGACTCTATTCGTGGCCAGTAGTTGGTTAGTTGGCATTGAAATAACTCCAGCCTTGGCATACAGAGCACACATTATGTTACACTTTGCATCTTATGCCATATCCAATAAATATGTGTACTACATTAGATATATGCACTGCATGTATACGGAGACAGAGGATATGAGATCTTAAGTGGTAGGGACTACCCTGCCATGCAATTCTTGTTAAAATAAAGAATCTCCCACATGTTCCAACAAATAAAAAAACAAATACAAATAAAACAAATGCTTCACATGCTCTATAATATTAATATTTTTAGAGAAATTTACAATTAAGAAGAATCTAACTCACTCATGTTGAGGAATGAGAGAGGCTTTCGCTCAACTTTCGATCAGGGTAGAATAATTTCAAGTTGATCCAATTTACGATCTCGAGTTAGTGGCAGATTATTCTACATTTACTCAAGTGTTACAAAGGCACTAGAACGAAGATACTTACTAATTAAGACCATGTAGCAAGAGTTTGGGGAAATGATTGCAAAGGTTGTATAAAAGATGAAAGGTGGTTGTGCCATGTGTAAATAAAGCAGTGCACTAAATTGAACATAATGCCCAAACTTATGTAAAATTAACAGATACATTAAACAAGTGATGAAATGTAAATTCAAATTAATTCTAAAATGATTTTAATATTAATCATTAATTGAATTATATAATGTTAATTTTAATTATTAATTTATGTTTATAGAAAAATTAAATTTTGTTATTGAATATTAATAAGAAAAGCAATATCAGTATCAGATACATTTAACAAGTGATCAAATGTAAATTCAAATTAATTTTAAAATGATTTTAACATTAATTATTAATTTGTGTTTATAGGAAACTTAGACTTTGATATAAACAAAGTGTATTGACTATTAATAATAAAAGTAATACACGTATTATACATTATGTTTAATTATAATGGTTTTGATGTTTAATTATAATCATTGTTTTGTGAAATTTTGGTACAATGATCCATTTATAATCTTTTAATTTGTATTACACAACAATACTTATTGAAATTAATTAAATTTATTGAAAATCACAGATCTAACTACTACATGTTATTTATAAATTCGTCAAAATGACGTATATATTTCAACTCTTTCATTTACAATATGTTTAGAGTATAGAGTTAAATATGTTTAGAGTATAGAGTTGGTACTGAATGGAGTTAATAGACCACGCTAATTGAAAAGTTTTAGCGTAGGATTTATCATCCCTATATATATGTTATTATATTTTTTCCCATTAATTCAATATTTATATTGATAAATATTTATTATTTTAATATGGATATTATTCTATAGTATTTTAATGAAATAATTTTTTTTAACTGATATTATAGTTGTGATTTCTAAAGGCCAAGCACTTTGTGAGTTGAAAAAATCTTCATGTGAGTAGAGTATTTATAAAAATATTGAGTTGAAAATATGTATTGATAGTATGACATTGTTTATAAATCATAAAAATATTGAGTTGAAAATATGTATTGATGGTATGACATTGTTTACAAGTAATAGCTAAATATTTTGTGTAATAAATGTGGAGAAATGAAAACATATAAAATTGATAGTACAATAATAAGGTATGTGAGTAAGTTAGACCTTGTTTAAATAAATAAGTAATATCATTATGAGTTAGAGTTTTGGTGGTGGAGAGAAAAAAATTCACTGATATTTAATTAACAAAAAAAAAATGTTATGTAATTCATCATTAAATACTAAAAAAAATGAAAAGAGCACACTAAAATATGATAAGTTTATTAATGTTTAATAAAAAAATAAAAAATAAGTCAATAATATAAAAGTGATAATATATAAGAATAATTAAAATAAGTTATTCAATTTCATAAGAATCTAAATACTCAAAAATAAAAAACTACTTTAATTACTTTATAAATAAAATAAAAATAAAATAAAATAAACTTATAAAAAGATAAAAATAAAATAAAAATAATTTATAAAAAAATTAAAATAAAATAAAATAACATAAAACTAACAATATTTTTTTTTACCTAAATTTATAAACATTAAAAAAAATCATTCAACTTAACAAAACCCAAATCATACACAACATGTTCAAATTTAAAAAACATTAAAAAAAAACTACTCAAAACCACTCAACTTGAAAAAACCCAAATCATATACTACATGTTCAAACATTAAGCACACATTCAAAAGTTTAATTCACAAAAAGACCAAATCTGAAATCTCACATATATAAAAATAATTTATAAAAAAATTAAAATAAAATAAAATAACATAAAACTAACAATAT
>JZKD02S1590582.1:390708-411129 GCA_000966675.3 Picea glauca | reverse complement strand
GTTCTTCTTCCTTCTCTCTTCAGGAACTCAGGCCACTGTGACCCCTCTAAAGGCAATAGATAGGTTTACATCATTAACGATCATAGGGATGACGAAAATAATGTGTAACAGGAAGCCCCTTAAAATCAGGGATTTGGAAATACGCAAAAATTCCCAAGGGGGAAAAGACCTAGGAAAAAATGGTTTGGGTATATAGCATATGGTAGGAGGCAAGACATTGCCTAGTATGATAGGAAAATGAATTGTCTCTTGTTGTTATGAACACTGGATTTTGAGTGTGAGGAAAGGAGAAGTTGCTGAAAACTGTAGGACTATTGCCGAGGAGAAGTTCTGAGTTCTCCCTCATGGATTCATGGTCAAGCTAGGGGGAGAATGAGAGAAGTGATTTGACTGTTCTATTCTAAGGTTGGCAGGAACGTGGTTGTTCCATTTGTTTTTCGACAACTTTTTAGATATGTCATCCTACTCTTTTCTCTAGTTGAATGTTATATGGTTTAATAACTGATAGAATGCCTATAAACTAATTATGAATGGATTATCTTTGTTGGATTAAATTTCTAGATGAATGTTGTTTCATTGGATATACTAGCTGAAAGAATATATTTGGTTAACTTCTGGAAGAATTAGTTCTATAGATTATACTACTGATTTAATAGGATAAACTGTAGGATAAACCTCACAGTTAATTATATTTTGCTGAGTAAATTATCTATGGGCATAATGTGATTGAAACCAAACTATGCAAATATACATGTGTGTTTATATTTATGTAGGGATTTACACAGAGCCATAGTGTGACATCCCCCAAAAATAAAATATTTTTATTTTTGTGTGCTGGAAATTTAATTCCGTTTTTGGCAAATTTGAATCTGGAATTTTTTTGCCATTTATGGCAATTTTGAATTTCGAATTTAATAATTATATTTAATTATTGTGACTGTTGGGAAGAGATCTGTTTGGAATCAACTAACTATTTGACTATGACACTTGTATCACAATAGAATATTTATATTAACTGCAGGAGGACAAATGGAACAACCGTGTTAAAAATCAGCTGACCATGACTCCATGAGTGGGGAACAAGTTGGAATTGCCTCTGGGATGATGATTACTAGTGGCAAATCAGAGATTTGTCCACTGGAAGCCCCTAAAAATCAGGGATTAAGAAAGCTACGAAAATCCCCAAAGGAGGGAAAAGACCTGGGAAAAAAAAATGGATAAATAACATATGCGAGGAGGCAGGACGCTACCAAGTATGTTGGGAAAGGATTCATGCTCTCTCTTGCTGTTATGAACACTTTTGAGTAAGTGTGAGGCAAGAGGAGAACTGTTGGAATTGAAGGACATTGTTGAGGAGGAGTTTTCAAGTTAACCTTCATGGATTCATGGTCAGGCTAGGGGGTGAGTCGGGCAAGTGACTTTGGCTGCCCTGTTCTACGGTTGGGTGGAAAGTGGTTGTTCTATTTGTCTTCCCGCGGATTGGATTCAAATATGTTGATCTACCCCTGTCTATTATGAATGACTATGTTTTTATTCTAATGTCTTATTAAATCCGAACTGGAATGATGTCCACTTTCTGTCTGAATGATTTTTCTGATGCATTGTATTGATTAAATTGGAGCTTTAACATTTTCCATTTTTGGTTTGTTATGGGGAATATATGTGAAGAACATATGTAATTATATTTCTATGGAAAAGAGGAGATTAACGACAATGAAACAGATCCTCTCTGTAGATAAAACCTCAGGAAACCAAACTCATATCCCTCGGAACATCATTATTAATGACCAATCTCTGATGGAATGATATTCTTAACCATGTATTTACATGGATGCACAGATCTAGTACTATTGATGTTTAATGCATCGATTAAAAGAGGATCTAAGTGGATATTATAGAATTTACCTTATATAGAAAATTTTATCCTTTGTGCCCTTCTGTGCCGATTCCGAACTCACAAAGTTTCCAACCCTGAAACCCCGAAGCTTCCACTTTTCACATTTCGAAAGTTGGTTACATGAGAGATTTGGGGTACTTGAACTTATGAAGTTTTGAACCTTGAAACCTCGATATTCGGGTCCCACCTTCTCTTCTTTCGAATTTTTTGTTGGAATTTTATTTATGTTGGATGTTTGGCATTTGAAACCTTGAAACCCCGAATCCCGAAATCCCGAAGTGTTGGTCTCATACCCTTTCGCCTTTTGGAATTCAAGAATTGTAGTGTGTTGTTGTTTGACATTTGAAACCCCGAAACCCCAAATTCCAAAATCCTGAAGTGTTGGTTCCACACCCTTTCACCTTTCGGAATTTGGGAATTGTTGTGTGTTGTTGTTTGACATTTGAAACCGTGAAACCCCGAATCCCAAAATCCTGAAGTGTTGGTTCCAAACCCTTTCACCTTTCGGAATTCAGGAATTGTTGTGTGTTGTTGTTTGGCATTTGAAATCCTGAAACCCCGAATTCTGAAATCCCTAAATGTTAGTTCCACGTTCTTTTCTTTTCGTAATTTCCAGAATTGTTTGTGGTTGATGTTTTGGCTTTTCAAGTCGCGATCTTCCAAACCCATAAATCCTGGAATGTTAGTTCCACGTTCTTTTCTTTTCACAATGTTGGGAATTGTTGTATGTTGGATGTTTGGCTATGAAAACCGTGAAACCCCGAAAACTCAAAAATGTTGGTCCCACCTACCTTTTTCGCAATTTCGGGAGTTGTGGTGTGTGGATCCCGAACCCCAAAATCCTGATATGTTGGTCACCTTTCGCAATTTTGGAAGTTTGTTTATGTTGTTGTTTGGGTACTTGAACTCATGAAGTCCCAAACCCCGAAACCCCGATGGGCGTGTCCCATTTTCCTTTTTCACCTTTCGGAGGTTCTGGTGTGTTAATGTTTGACACTTTCAAACATGAAATCCTGAACCCCGAAACCCCGAAGTACCGGGTCCACAGTCTTCCCACATTTTCACATTTTTTGCAAATAGTGTGGCCCCTTTGTTTCATTTTGTGTTCGGCACTTATAATTGCCAAAACTCGTTTGACCTCTGTTATATTTCACAAACTGTAGGAACCTAGAAGAAGCTTATTGTTATGGGAACAGCTCTAATAATGTAATGAATGGATTGGTAAAAGAATGTTGGAGAGTCTTCATCCCGGATAGAGGTATGGAAGTAACAGACCATTTTACAAGTCGATTGTATTGCAAACATAGGGTAATTTTTCTATGTAGGGTTTTGGTCATAAAAACCCCAAAGTCACTTGTATTGTTAAGGCTGTGGTAGTGTTATAGGTACTAGCATATAAGAGAGTAATTATAAATTTCAGGATCTTAATTAAACATTGAAGTGATGAGTAAATACTCATTATATTGTCGATTAGAAAACTTAAGTTGAATGGTAAGGACAGTTGATGACAATAAGGACTCTAACAAACCCTCAAACTCAAGCCTTCTA
This sequence comes from Picea glauca, assembly GCA_000966675.3. Classification (NCBI taxonomy): domain Eukaryota; kingdom Viridiplantae; phylum Streptophyta; class Pinopsida; order Pinales; family Pinaceae; genus Picea; species Picea glauca. Next base: position 407,684 of record JZKD02S1590582.1, on the reverse strand, counting down.
ACATAAATCTTACTTGCTTGAGATCTCGAAAACCTTTCAAGGATAAATGTACAAATAATTTTTTTTTATGGTGATTTTTGAGGTACAATACATATGGTATCAGAGAAAAAGTTACAACACTGGGCTTGAACAGGGCCACATTAATTGCTTAGTATATATTCTGATTTATAAAAAAAAAAAAAAACTAATAAATCTTGTGGATTACAAATAGAAAGCTTTTTTGTTTTGCGTTGAATAATGGCAGCTCAAGAAGGTGCAGAAATCATGGTGGAAGAGAATCCACAGCAAGGACCTCCTAGAGATCCAAGATAGAACAGTGATGGAATCTCACCCACGGAGGTGTTAGAAATAATGAGGAACCTTATTGTTGAACTACAGGTTTTCAAGGTCGATAATGAAAAATTGAAGAAGGAACAGCAGGAACAACAAGAGATAAATGAAGTCCTGTTGCATAGTATAGTAACCAAAAAAAGCCCAAAAGATGATAACCATGAGGAAGAGGTCAACAAAAGGGCCTCCAAGAACTCTGGTGCGAAAAGAAAAAAAGGAGTCAGTTCATCTAAAGGGACACCTTCAGCTAAAGAAAAAACCATACCAGACAAAAAAAAGAAAATAGACAGACCACCTTGAAGGAGAATTTAAAAAGATTAAACCGACTACTTTTGATGGAGAATCCAGTATAGGAGAAGAAGTCGAGGCCTGGTTGTTGGACATCAAAAAATACTTCCAAATCTACAACTATTCCAGTAACACGAAGGTCAGAATGGCCATCTACAATCGGAAGCGGAAGGCCAACATTTGGTGGCAGGACCTGAAATTGGCCAAGGGCCTAAAGGAGAAACAGTTGGAATGGTCTGACTTCAAGAAGTATTTCAAGAAACAATACCTTTTTGAAAGCTATTATGAAAGGAAGATGAAAGAATTCTATGAGTTATGACTCAGACAAATGACGATGGAGGACCTTATAAACAAATTTCTAGAACTACTAAGGTTCGTACCATACATCTGGGAGGATAAGGTAAAAATCCAGTGATTCTCAAGTTGTTTACCACAGTCCTACAGGGACAGAATTGAGTTTGACAACCCCAAATCCTTGAGTGAGGCATTCAGGAAAGCATGAATGTGCTATGACCAGTATAAACAGTGGGTAGAATTTCCCAAGACCTGGAAGGATAAGAAGCAAGATGGAATAAACCGGCGGAAGAAGGGATACCAGCCAGCTCCTTATCGAAATGCAGCAAAATGTTTCCCAAGGAAGGATTTTCACTCCAATCATTTGAACACGCAAGGAAGCGGTAAACCGGTAAACCTGGGAACGAATAAGTTTGGGGACAAATCCCCCGAGCCATTAAAGTTTTGTGAGTGTGGAGAGTCTCATTCATGGAGGAACTATCCATGTTTAATTGCAACAAACATATATGTTGTCCACAATTTGCAGGAAGCCTCGACAGTGGGAAATATGGGCAGAAGTTTGCATTGGATAAATGCAGCCATAGATGGTTGACAAGCTGACCACTAGTCCTCGGTGGTAGAGATCGAAGGTAAAATCCATGACACTCGAATTTATATTTTAATTGACCCTCGAGCTACGTTAAGTTATATTACTCTCGATGTAGTAGAGTTGAATAAACTTAAGAAACAAAAGCACGGAAAATCTTGGCTTGTACAACTAGCAATAGGTATTAAAAGAAAAGTAGTTAACTTTATTTCTGATCTTGAGTTCAACTTAGATGGTCAAAAGATAAGGACCAATATGAACATCCTACCACTAGGATCTTATGATATGATTATCGGGATGGATTGGTTGGAACAACACAAAACAATACTAGATTGTTATACAAAGATACTTAGCTACAAAGATAATTTTGGCATTGTTAGAATAGCCCAAGGCATACCAAAACCTGTGTCATTCAGACAAGTTTCATCGATGCAATTCAAGAAATGTATTAGAAAGGGATGTCAAGTTTACGCCATCCAAGTAACGAATCTATTAGAAAAAGAAGATAAGTCCAAGTTAGAAGACTTTTCTATCCTACGTGAATTCATAGACATGTTTGTTGATGAGATACCAGAATTGCCTCCTAGGAGAGAAATAGATTTCTCCATAGACTTACTACCTGGATCAGCCCCTATCTCAAAATCACCCTACCGAATGAGTCTACCAGAACTGACAGAATTAAAAATACAATTACAGGAATTGTTGGATAAAGAGTATATCAGACCAAGTGTCTCACCATGGGGAGCACCAATCCTCTTTGTGAAAAAGAAAGACGGTACTCTAAGACTATGTATCGATTATAGACAATTGAAAAAAATGACCATTAAGAACAAATACCCCTTACCCAGGATAAATGATCTATTCGATCAAGTTGGTGGGGCCAAGATCTTCTCAAAATTGGATTTACGATACGGATATCATCAAGTTAGGATAAAATACCAGGATATAAACAAAACAAATTTTCGAACAAGATACAGACACTATGAGTTTGTAGTCATACCTTTTTGACTCACTAATGCACCAACCACATTTATGTGCTTAATGAACAAAATTTTCAGCCAATACTTAGACAAGTTCGTAGTAGTATTTATCGACGATATTCTGGTTTATTCTAAAACGGAAGAGGAACATAATGAACACTTACGAATAGTTCTACAAACACTAAGGAAACACAAACTATACGCAAAATTCGACAAATGTTATTCAAAAAGAAACACAATATTTAGGACATGTCATTTCCTCGGAAGGTATTGTCGTATTCCCAAAAAAGATAAAGGCCATTATGGAATGGTCAGTGCCTAAGGATGTGGCAGATGTCCAGTCATTCATGGGAATCACTAGATATTATCACAGATTTATAGAAGGGTTCTCCAAGATAGCCTACCCTATCACGTCATTACAAAAGAAAGGGACCAAGTTTAATTGGTCGCAAAAGTGTCAAGACAATTTTAACAGGATAAAGGAATTATTGACATCGGCACCCATCTTGAAAGTAGCAGACCTAGATAAAGACTTCACGGCATGTGTTGATGCATGTAAAGAGGGACTAGGTGGTGTTCTAACTTAGGAAGGGCATGTGATCTGTTATGAGTTTCGAAAATTAAAGGAACACGAGCGAAATTATGTCACTCGTGACTTAGAATTGGCAGTTGTAATACATGCCTTAAAAATGTGGCGACACTATATAATGGGCAAAAAATTCTTACTATTGACGGATAATAGCGGGGTGAAATATCTGTTTGATGCAGGAGCATCGCCAACAACAAGCGAGCGTGGGGCAAGCGCCAATGCATTTTGGCACATGATAAATTGGTTGAAATGTTTTGAAGTTTGATACACCAAACATAAATGAAACAATTAAGAAAGGGCGTACTTGTAGATTGTGATCAGACCTTGAGCATCTCACTCTCGTCTGAAGGACTAAGAGGTATTTATGCTAGTAAATGTAAGTAGGTAGCTTTGAATTCTTAGATTAGACAGTCTTAGGAGCCAGAGGAAAAATGGATATAGACACCCTCACTTGTATCATTGTAACATTAGCAGCATAATCGATCAAGAGAGCATAGAGAAGAAGAAGAAAAGAGTTGTGTAGAGTAAAACCCCATGTACAAAAGTTCTAGATTAATACAAATATCTTTAGTTCAGACTCATGGTGTTCAACTGCTTTTTGTGTTTGTACATGTTGATTGATATATGCTTGTTTACTCTCTGTTATGCATTGGCTTTGATGCGTGAATGTATGATTTCATATTTAATGTCTAAAATCTGAAGAGAGGGAGAATAAGGAATGGGTTTCAATTGTTTCTCTGTTTGAACAAGAGTTTTCCTGCAAAGAGTGCAGTGAAATTGTCCACAAGGTGTGCGTTGACAGAAGTCAGGGTTTGTCTCTACAAGCTCAAGAGGGATAACATTGTTCTCATTCTCGCAGAAGTGCAATTTAAGAACAGGAACCGTGCAAGGAGTGCGCAGGCCGAGTGAAGTCTCAATGTTTGCAACCTGAGCGAAATTGTTGAAAGACTGCTGTCGCAGGGAGTGCACAGAGTCACAGAGGTTCAAATAATTGGAAGTATTTGAAGAATTGCCCAAGGAATGAGTGCATGAGTCTTCTTGAAGACTCGAGTTGTGGAGAAATATCAAGAGGGCTAGTGCCTTGAAGAGTTGTAAGAAGGCGCAGCGACGTTGTTTTGCAGGTGGATAAGGTTTGTGAAAGAACACTTTGTTCATTTCGCAGGAATCGTCAAGGAGGAATTGGACAGTCGGAATTCTCCGTGGAGGATTCGTGAAGTCTCGGAAGCTGTCAGATCTTGAAGAGGAGAAAGAAGGTTACGATGAGTGATTTTCTAAGTGCAATCTCAAGAGAAATTGGGTCGTAGGATTTGAACCAACAGGGGCCGTTGGATTGCTCATGAAATCTCATTTCTGGGTTTCGGGAGTTAGAGAATTGAAAGCCTTGCCTCAAGATTTGCGAGGTTATGAAAGGCGAAGTCCTGAAGGGGCGAAAGGGTTTGTGTGGGCCAGTTATTGGTAAGGCACATCAGAACTCGGTATTTTGGAGTTTCGTGAGTTGGAGAATTGAAACCCTTGCATCAAGATTTGTGAGGTCGCGAGGTGCGAAGTTCCGAAATAGCGAAAGAATCTGAGTCGTCCAATTGGAAGGAGGACAGGTGGCAGAGATCAAGGGATTTCGTGAACTCGGAGGTTCGCAAGGTAAGATCCCAAAGATTGAGTGCTCCAAGTCGCGAGTAGAAAAGTCACGTGGAGCAAAGAGAGTCGTTGGATCCAGTGCAAGGGAGGACCGTCGGATCAGAGCCTCATCGAACGTTTCACGTAAGCGGAGGTTCGGAGGTTGGAAGGACCTTGTCTCAACTGCAGAAATCGTGATGGGCCGAGGGCCGAGGCACGGAGGAAACATGTGGCAGAACCACAAGGTGGGCCCGCGGAAATAGAAAGGTGAACACACATCACATATTTGGAGGAGTCAACACCCCATTGACCTCTCGCGTCTCGGGGATTTGTGAGATAAGAGTACGTGAGCTTGACTCTTCGACAAGCGAAGTCGCGAGTAGCGAGAATGAGAGGATAAAAGTCAACATCGCCTATTGGGGGTTCGTGAAAGGAAGGTGGCAAGGTTGGAAATTCAAACTCGTGAAGTGGCGAGGAGCGAGAAGGGATAGAGATTAGCCTAGCTAGTGGTCGCATGAGGAGGGCGCTGACAAAGGAAGAGCCATACCTGTATCGGCATTTCGGGTATCATGAGATTTAAAAGGAAGAGTCAGGATCCTTGACTCATGAAATCGCGAGATTGCGAGTTGCGAAAGGGACCTTGGGTTAGACCCTTGGTCATAGAGCTATGGTCGCTTGGGGAGAAAGGAGCCCGTGCCTAGTGTTGTTCGCACAGGGGAGCTTCCCGAAGGATATGTCGATCAATTTGAAAGGAGATTCCAGCAGGGAATCTAAAAGAGCCAATCCGACTTGAAGGGGGGTTAAAGAACGATCCTGTGAGAGGATCTAGGCCCGAGGGCTGATAGGTCTGCGTCAGTGGGGTATCAGAGCCTGACTCTATTTGTATACTTCAGATAGGGAAAGCGAGAAAGAAAAATCTCATCCATGCCACCGAGAAGAAGAGATAGACAAACACCCGATCCGCTAGAGGATAGGGAAACGCCAGAAGGAAGTGGTAGGCAGGTGCCAAATCCAGCCATGGAAAGATATATACATGACCTACGCGCTAGAGTCATGGACATGGAAATAAAGAAGAGGCACACAGTGGATGTTGGGGATCTCAGTGATTCTGAAAGTGAATATGAAGCTGGACATGAAGGAGAAGAAGTTGCAGCAGAGGATGCATCAAATGAACGCCTACTTAGGGTTGTTGCAAGAATGAGTGCTAGAGTAAAAATGGATATTCCAGTATATGAAGGAAATCTAGATGCTGAAGAGCTTCTAGACTAGATTAGAGCTCTAGACACATATTTTGACTATGAAGATGTAGAGGAAGAAAAAAAGGTCAAACATGTTGTCACAAGATTGAAAGGACATGCAACATTATGGTGGGATGAGCTACAAGCTGACAGATGCTGCAAAGGCAAGAAGAAGATCAAGAGTTGGGATAGGATGATCGCGAAGATGAAGGCAAAATTCATTCCCAGAGACTACCAAATTACTCTGTTTCGAAGAATGCAAAATTTGAGACAGAAGATGATGACAGTGAAGGAATATATTGAAGAATTCTATAGGCTGAACATCAGAGTAGGTCATCGAGAAAGTGATGATGAAAAGGTTTCCATATATATGAATGGTCTGAGATACGACATTCAAGATGAAATGAACATGATGACCATCCAAATGGTGGAATATCTAAAGGCTGAAGAGAAGCTGAGCCGAAAGCAAAGTCAAAGAGGCCGAGGCATAAGTCAACCCAGAGGCAAATTAGTTGCCCAGGATAGAAATCAGAAACCCAAGGAAGAGTGGAAGAATCCTCATACTCAAACTGAGAGAGGTGGAAGCTCATAGAGAGGGAAGCATACTGAACAGAGAGGTCAGTATGCTGATGGAAACATTTTCCCTCATACCAGAGGTAGAGGAAGAGGAAGAGGTGGAGTAGTGAAATGCTCCACATGCAGAAAGGTCGGACATAAATCTTATGAGTGTCTAGAAAAAATGAAAGAAGGTGATGAGACTCACATTGCTGAAGCACAGAGGTGGAATGTTGAGGCAGAGGATGTTGAAGGAAGAAGATCGCTAATGATGCAAAAAGTTCTCTTAACGCCAGAGAAGGAGGTGGAGAATCTAGTGCAAAGGAACAATCTTTTTCAGACTACTTGCAAAACCAAGGACAGGGTATGCAAGGTCATTGTGGATAGTGGTAGCACAAATAATCTCATTTCTACAGAGATGGTAGAAAAGTTGGAGCTGGAGACTATTGAACATCCAAGTCCATATAGAGTTTCATGGTTACAGAAAGGACATCAGGTAAATGTCACTAAACAATGTTTGGTTGAGTTTAAAATAGGGGGATATAGAGATGAAATACTCTGTGATGTTATTCCCATGGATGTTTGTCATCTATTGTTGGGTAGACCGTGGCAATATGATAGGAATGTGATTCATGATGGGAGGAAGAACACATACACCCTAGAGAAGAATGGGAGAACTCACATGTTGCTTCCAATCAAAGACAAGGAAGTAAAACCTGAAGTAAGCAACACTGTACTTCTCATGAGTGGGAAGGAACTTCTTACAGAGGTTAAGAAGAATGAGGAACCACAATTCATTGTGGTCAGGAAGCCCAAAATGTTTTTAACCAGTACAAGGGAAGATTATTTACTGGAAGAGATTTAGAGACTGTTGGAAGAGTTTGCTAACATAGTAGTGGACGAACTACCTCGTTTGTTGCCACTGATCAGAAGTGTGAGACATCATATTGAGCTCATACCTAGACCTAGTTTACCAAAAAAGGAAGCGTACAGATTGATGCCGTAGGAGAATGAAGAAGTCAAAAGACAGGTCCAGGATTTAATGGACAAGGGGTTGGTTAGAGAAAGCTTGAGTCCATGTGTTGTTCCGACAGTGCTCAATCCAAAGAAAGATGGAGGCTAGAGGATGTGTACTGACTCAAGGGAAATCAACAAAATAACCATCAGGTACAGATTTCCATTGCCAAGGATGGATGATTTCATGGATTGCTTGAGTGGAGCCAATTTTTTTTCAAAAATTGATTTGAAAAGTGGATATCACCAGATTCGTATGAGAGAAGGTGATGAATGGAAGACAACCTTCAATACTAATGAAGGATTGTATGAATGGATTGTTATGTTATTTGGCTTAACGAACACACCAAGTACCTTCATGAGATTGATGAATGAAGTCCTGAAGGATTTCATTAGAAAATTTGTCATTGTGTATCTTGATGACATACTGATTTTCAGTAAAACAGAGGCAGAGCATCTGAAACATTTGGCTATAGTCATGAAGAGGCTACAACAAGAGAAGTTGCTGATAAATATGAAGAAATCCTCATTCATGAAGACATAGCTCATTTATTTGGGGTTTGTTATTTCTACAGATAAGTTGAGGATGGATCTAGATAAAGTGGAGGTGATTAAGAATTGGCCATCACCAAAGAGTATATTTGAGGTGAGAAGTTTTCATGGATTGGCTAGTTTCTACAAGAATTTCATCAGGAATTTCAGTGGAATTAGTGCACCGATGATGGACACAGTGAAGAAGAGACACAAATCTTTTCACTGGACAGAAGATGTTGAGAAAAGTTTTAATTTGTTGAAAAGGAAAATCACAGAACAACCAATTTTGGTGTTGCCGGATTTCAAAAATACATTTCAAGTAAAATGTGATGCAAGTGGATTTGCAATAGGGGTAGTCTTAATCCAAGAAGACAGACCGATAGCATACTTCAGCGACAAGTTGAATGAAGCAAAAGTGAAAAACTCCACGTATGACAAGGAGTTTTATGCTATTATCCAGGCATTGAAGAAATGGAGGCATTACTTAATCCCTAAGGAGTTTGTCTTATACAGTGACAATCATGCTTTGCAATTTGTGACTCAACAGGAGAAGTTGAATCAAGGACATGTTAAATGGGTTGAATACATGCAGAACTTTACTTTTGTAACCAAGCATATTTCTAGAACTGCTAACAAAGTTGTTGATGCTTTGAGCAGGAAATGTTTGTTGTTGTAGGAGTTCAGAGTCAAAACACTGGGTTTTGATGATCTCAGGGACATGTACAGAGATGATCCATATTTTAAGGAGGTGTATGAAGCAGCTGAGAATCCAATTCTTAGGGACAAGAGTCAGTGGATAGAATACATGATTTAGGAAGGATTATTGTTTAAGGGTAATCAACTTTGTATTCCAAAATGCTCCATGAGGGAGAATCTGTTGAAGGAGAAACATAGTGGAGGATTGGCCGGGCATTTCGGTCATGACAAGACATTCTCAAAGATAAATGAGTGATATTTTTGGCCAGGAATGAGAGCAGATGTCAAAATATTTGTGGACATATGTAGAATTTGTCACCATTCAAAAGGGAAGAGGCAGAATGCAGGCTTTTATCAACCATTACCCATACCTGACAGGAAGTGGGATGCAGTAAGCCTAGACTTCATATTGGGGCTGTCGAGAACACAAAGAGGGTTTGAATCGATCTTTGTAGTGGTAGATAGATTTTATAATATGGCACACTTCATACCGTGTCAGAAAACCACTGACGCAACTCACATTGCAGATCTGTTTTTCAAAGAGGTCATTCGACTTCATGGCTTACCAAGGAGCATAGTTTCGGATCGAGACACCAAGTTCGTGGGACACTTCTGGAGAACCCTATGGAAAAAGCTAGGAACAAACTTGTCGTTCAGTTCATCTTATCATCCTCAGATGGATGGACAGAGAAAATTTGTGAACAAAATTTTGGGAGACTTGCTGAGGAGCTTGGTGATAGAACACCACAGTCAGTGGGACAATATTCTACCACAGGAGAAATTTTCTTACAATGATTCAATCAACAGAAGCACAGGGCAGAGTCCATTCCAAATTGTTTATGGGACACAACCACGAGGAGTATCTGAACTGAGGGATTCAGAATGAGATGAGATAAGAAGTTCTAGTGCAGATAATTTTGCAGAAGAAATGAAGGAACTTCACAGCCAAGTGAAGGAGCGGTTGCAGAACTCGAGCCAAGAGTATAAGCGCAGAGAAGATCAACACAGGAGACAAATTCAATTTGAGGTTGGTGATTTGATTCTTGCACATATGAGAAAGAAAATATTCCTGAAGGGGACATATAACAAACTGAATATGAAGAAGATCAGACCATGCAAGGTCTTGAAGAAAATTGGGGCAAATGCTTATGAGATTGAATTACCTGATAGGATCAAAATTTCTCCGATATTAAATGTCTTAGATTTGTACCCATACAAAGCTGAGGAAGTAGGAAAAAGTGGTGAACAACCATAGGTTCAGTGGACTAAATAGATGCCAGTTGCAAAAGAACCACAGATGGAAAGCATACTGGACAAAAGAGTTAGCAAGAGGACCAGGAGAAGGGAATATTTTGAATACTTGGTCAAGTGGAAGGGACATCCAGTTGAACATGCCATCTGAGAGAATGAAGCAGAGATCTAGAAGCATGGACAAACCGTGTGAGAGCTCATGGACAGGAGCCCATGAAAATTTTCAAGCAAGGGAGTATGATGCAGGAGCATCGCCAACAACAAGCGAGTGTGGGGCAAGTGCCAACGCATTTTGGCACATGATAAATTGGTTGAAATGTTTTGAAGTTCAATACGCCAAACGTAAATGAAACAATTAAGAAAGGGAGTACTTGTATATTGTAATCAAACCTTGAGCATCCCGCTCTCGTCTAAAGGACTAAGAGGCATTTATGCTAGTAAATGTAAGTAGGTAGCTTTGAATTCTTAGATTAGACAGTTTTAGGAGCTGGAGGGAAAACATATATAGACACACTCACTTGTATCATTGTAACATTAGAAGCATAATTGATCAAGAGAGCATAGAGAAGAAGAAGCAGATAGCTGCGTAGACTAAAACCCCATGTACAGAAGTTCTGGATTAATACAATGATCTTTAGTTCAGACTCATGGTATTCAATTGCTTTCTGTGTTTGTACATGTTGATTGATATATGCTTTTTTACTCTTTGTTATGAATTGGATTTGATGCGTGAATGTATGATTTCATATTTAATGTCTGAAATCTGAAGAGAGGGAGAGTAAGGAATGAGTTTCAATTGTTTCTCTGTTTGAGCAAGAGTTTTCCTGCAAGGAGTGTAGTGAAATTGTCCGCAAGGTGTGCATTGACAGAAGTCAGAGTTTGTCTCTGCAAGCTTAGGAGGGATAAAATTGTTCTCATTCTCACAGAAGTGCAAGTTAAGAACAGGAGCCATGCAAGGAGTGCAAAGGCCAAGTGAAGTCTCATTTTTTTCAACCTAAGCGAAATTGTTGAAAGACTGCTATCGCAGGGAGTGCGTAGAGTCACAGAGGTTCAAATACTTGGAAGTATTTGAAGAATTGCCGCAAGGAGTGCGTGCAGGAGTCTTCTTAAAGACTCGAGTTGTGGAGAAAGATCAAGAGGCCTAGTGCCTTGAAGATTTGTAAGAATGCTCAACGATGTTGTTTTGCAGGTGGATAAGGTTCGTGAAAGAACACTTTGTTCATTTCGCAGGAATCGTCAAGGAGGAATTGGATGGTCGGAATTCTCCATGGAGGATTCGCGAAGTCCCGGAAGCTGTTAGATCTTGCAGAGGAGAAAGAAGGTTATGGTGAGTGCTTTCCTAAGTGCAAGCTCAGAAGAAATTGGGCTATAGGATTTGAACCAATAGGGGCCATTGGATCACTCACAAAATCTCATTTCGGGGTTTCGGGAGTTAGAGAACTGAAAGCCTTGCTTCAAGATTTGTGAGGTTGCGAAAGGCGAAGTCTTGAAGGGGAGAAAGGGTTTATGTGGGCCAATTATTGGTAAATCACATCGGAACTCGGTATTTCGGGGTTTCATGAGTTGGAGAATTGAAACCCTTACATCAATATTCGCGAGGGTGCAAGGTGTGAAGTTCTGAAATAGTGAAAGAATCTGAGTCGTCTAATTGGAAAGAGGACAGGTGGCAAAGATCAAGGGATATCGTGAACTTGGAGGTTCGCAAAGTGGGAGCCCAAAGATTGAGTGCTCCAAGTCATGAGTAGCGAAGTCGCGAGGAGAAAAGACAACTGTTGGATATGGGTCAAGGGAGGACTGTCGGATCAGAGCCTCATCACGCATTTCGCATATTTGGAGGTTCGAAGGTTGAAAGGACCTTGTCTCAGCTGCAGAAGTCGTGAAGTGTTGAGAGCCGAGGCATGGAGGAAACACGTGGTAGAACCATAAGGTGGGCCTGGGGAGATAGACAGGCGGACACACATCACATATTTGGAGGACTCAACACCCCCTTGACCTCTTGCGTCTTGGGGATTCGCGAGATAAGAGTACGTGAGCTCGACCCTTCGACTTGTGAAGTCGTGAGTAGTGAAAACGAGAGGAGAAAAGTCAACATCGTCTCTCGGGAGTTCGTGAAAGGAAGGTGCCAAGGTTGGACATTCGAACTCATGAAGTGGTGAGTGGCGAGAAGTGCTAGCGCTTAGCCTAGCTTGTGGTCATGTGAAGAGGGCACTGACAAAGGAAGAGACATACCCTTATCGGTTTTTTAGGTATCGCGAGATTTAAAAGGAAGAGTCGGGAGCCTCGACTCACGAAATCGCGAGATTGTGAGTTGCGAAATGAACCTTGGGTTAGACCCTTGGTCATAGTGCTGTGGTCGCTAGGGGAGAAAGGAGCTCGTGCCTAGTGCTGTTCACATAGGGGAGCTTCCCGAAGGACCTGTGGATCAATTTGAAAGGAGATTCTAGCACGGAATCTGAAAGAGCCAATCTGGCTTGAAGGGGTTAAAGAATGATCCTGTGAGCGGATCTCGGCCCGAGGGTTGATAGGTCTCCATTAGTGTTGAACCAACCAGACCTTAATGCAAGACAAGCAAGGTGGCTAGCCTTCCTGATCGAATTGGACTTCGAGGTCAGACATATCAAGTGTAAGGAAAATAAAGTAGCTGATGCTTTAAGTCGCACAATCCATGGGTTATTTGAGATAAATATTAGCAAGGCAGAAAGTGATCTGGAGCAAAGAATAAGAATGATAGGTATTAACGACGGAAATTACACTAAGATGATGGAAGAATTTCAAAACAGTATCACAAACTTAGATAAACCAGATATAAGTATCGACAAGAAGGGACTATTAAGATTTAAAAATAGACTTTACATACCAAATTCAACAGAGCTAAAATTAACTATTTTAGACGAAGTGCATAAGAAACCGTATTCTGGCCATCTAGGCTACCAAAAAATAATAACAACACTCAGGAAACTATTTTACTGGCCCAACATGAAGGGCAAAACAAAAAAATATTTGGCTAGGTTCCAAGATTGTCAGTAGGTTAAGGCTGAACACCAGCATCCAACCGGCCTATTACAGCTATTACCAGTACCATAATGGAAATGGGAGACCATAACACTAGACTTTATAACAGGTTTGCTTAAAACTGAGAAACATAATGATTCTATCATGGTTGTAATCGATAAACTTAGTAAGTCTACACACTTTATTCCTGTAAAGTCTACTTTTAAAGCTATTAACATTGCTCAAATATTCATGAAAAAAATTTCTAGACTGCATGGTATTCCTAAAATGGTAATTTCAGATAGAGACGTAAAATTCAAATCCGCTTTTTGGAAGGAATTGTTTGCAGGGATAAATACTAATTTGAATTTCAGTACGAGTTATCATCCACAAACGGATGGACAGACTGAAAGGACAAACCAAATCATAGAGGATATGCTCCGCATGTATGTAATAACAAAACCGAACAAGTGGGAAGACTACCTACACTTGGTAGAATTTGCATATAACAATGGGTACCAAACTTTGGCTAAGTTGAGCCCTCTCAAAATACTATACAACAGAAAGTGTACAACTCCAATTAGCTGGTATAACCCGGCTGACAGACTCATGGTTGGACCAAATATGCTCCAAGAAATGGAGAACATGGTAAGGAAGGTACAACATAACTTGAAAGAGGCACAGGACAGACAAAAGAGCTATGCGGATCAAAAAAGAAGACACTTGGAATTTCAAATGGGAGACCATGTTTATTTGAAGGTCAATGCCCAAAAAAGATTGCTGAAGTTGGGGAACTATACCAAGATGGCACCCAGTTTTTGTGTGCCCTTCGAGATACTAACTCGAATTGGACCCGTAGCATATCAGCTTGCACTTCCAGCTAATCTAAGAAGTCATAATGTATTTCATGTTTCTTTGCTGAAAAAGTATATTCATCACCCTACTCTTATGATTGATTGGAAATTGGTGCAGATGGAAATCAAGGGTGAGTTTTAGGTGGAACCCCTGCGCATTCTAGACCGGAGAGAAATAACACTTCGGAACATAGCCATCACTTAGGTAAAGGTGCAATGGAAGCACTTTAGTCCTGAGGAGGCCACTTGGGAATTGGAGGGAGATTTGTGGAAATATCATCCAATCCTATTCCAAGAAAGGAATGAACATTGAGGACATTGTTTTAATAAAGGGGGAAAGGATGTGACATCCCCCCCAAAAAAAAATATTTTTATTTTTGTCCCAGAAATTTATTTCCCTTTTCGGCAAATTCGAATCTGGAATTTTTTTTCCATTTATGGCAATTTCGAATTTCGAATTTAATAATTGTATTTAATTATTGTGACTATTGGGCAAAGATCTGTTTGGAATCAACTAACTATTTGACAATGAAACTTGTATCACAACAAAATATTTATATTAACTTTAGGAGGACAAATGGAACATCCATGTTAAAAATCAATTGACCATGACTCCATGAGTGGGGAACAAGTTGGAACTGCCTCTGGGCTGATGATTACAAGTGGAAAATAAGATATTTGGCCACTGGTAGCCCCTGAAAATCAGGGATTAAGAAAGCTGCGAAAATCCCCAAAGGAGGGAAAAGACCTGGGAAAAATAAAATAAAATGGATAAATAGCATATGTGAGGAGGAAGGACATTGCCAAGTATGCTGGGAAAGGATTCCTGAGGTCTCTTGTTGTTATGAACACTGTTGAGTAAGTGTGAGGCAAGAGGAGAACTGTTGGAATTGAAATACATTGCTGAGGAGGACTTTTCAAGTTCGTCCTCATGGATTCATGGTCAGGATATGGGGTGAATTTGGCAAGTGACTTTGGCTACCCTATTCTATGGTTGGGAGGAACGTGGTTGTTCCCTTTGTCTTCCCACAAATTGAATTCAAATATTTTGATCTACCCCTCTCTATTATGAATGACTATGTTTTTACTTCGATGTCTTATTAAATCCGAACTGGAATGATGTCCACTCTCTGTCTGAATTATTTTTCTGATGCATTGTATTGATTAAATTGGAACTGTAACGTTTTCCATTTTTTGTTTGTTATGGGGAATATATGTGAAGAAAATCTATAATTATATTTCTATGGAAAAGAGGAGATTAACGACAATGAGGCAGATCCTCTCTGTAGATAAACCCCCAGGAAACCAAAATCAGATCCCTCAGAACATCATTATTAATGACCAATGTCTGATGGAATAATATTCTTAACCATGTATTTACATGGATGCACATATCTAGTACTGTTGATGTTTAATGCATTGATTAAAAGAGGCTCTAAGTGGATATTATAGAATTTACCTTATACAAAAAAAATTATCCTTTATGCCCTTCTGTGCTGATTGCGAACTCACGAATTTCCGAACCCCAAAACCGTGAAGCTTCCACTTTTCGCATTTCAGAAGATGGTTACATGAGAGGTTTGGGGAACTTGAACTCATGAAGTTCCAAACCCTGAAACCCTGAAATGTGGGTCCCACCTTCTCTTCTTTCACATTTTTTGTTGGAAGTTTGTTTATGTTGGATGTTTGGCATTTGAAACCCCGAAACCTCGAATCCTGAAATCCTGAAGTGTTGGTCTCACACCCTTTCACCTTTAGGAATTCGTGAATTGTAGTGTGTTGGTGTTTGACATTTGAAACTCCGAAACCGCAAATCCCAAAATCCCGAAGTGTTGGTTCCACACCCTTTCACCTTTCGGAATTTGGGAACTGTTGTGTGTTGTTGTTTGACATTTGAAACCCCGAAACCCTGTATCCCAAAATCCCAAAGTGATGGTTCCAAACCCTTTCACCTTTCGAAATTCGGGAATTGTTGTGTGTTGTTGTTTGGCATTTGAAATCCTGAAACCCTGAATTTTGAAATCCCGAAATGTTAGTTCCACGTTCTTTTCTTTTCATAATTTCAATAATTGTTTGTGGTTGATGTTTTGGCTTTTGAAGTCACGGGAGTCCGAACCCTGAAATCCTGGAATGTTAGTTCCACGTTCTTTTCTTTTCGCAATTTCGGGAATTGTTGTATGTTGGATGTTTGGCTATGAAAACCATGAAACCCCAAAAATTCCAAAATGTTGGTCCCACCTACCTTTTTCACAATTTCGGGAGTTGTGGTGTATGGATCCCGAACCCCGAAATCCCGATACACTGGTCACCTTTCGCAATTTTGGAAGTTTGTTTATGTTGTTGTTTGGGTACTTCAACTCACGAAGTCCCGAACCCCGAAACCCCGATGGGCGGGTCCCATTTTCCTTTTTCACCTTTCAGAGGTTGTGGTGTGTTAATGTTTGACACTTCCAAACATGAAATCCCAAACCCTGAAACCCCGAAGTACCGGGTCCACAGTCTTCTCGCATTTTCGCGTTTTTGGCAAACGGTGTGGCCCCTTTGTTTCATTTTGTGTTTGGCACTTATAATCGCCGAATCCCGATTGACCTCTGTTATGTTTCACAAACTATAGGAACCTAGAAGAAACTTAATGTTATGGGAACAACTCTAATAATATAATGAATGGACTGGTAAATGAACGTTGGAGAGTCTTCATCCCGGA
The DNA here is from genome assembly GCA_000966675.3 of Picea glauca. NCBI lineage: Eukaryota > Viridiplantae > Streptophyta > Pinopsida > Pinales > Pinaceae > Picea > Picea glauca. The sequence goes on along the minus strand of JZKD02S1590582.1, from coordinate 391,166 downwards.
TAGAGGTATGGAAGTAACAGATTGTCTTACAAGTCGATTTTATTGCAAACAGAGGGTAATTTTTCTATGTAGGGTTTTGGTCATAAAAACCCCAAAGTCGCTTGTATTGTTAAGACTGTGGTAGTGTTATAGGTACTAGCAGATAAGAGAGTAATTATAAATTTCAGGATCTTAATTAAACATTGAAGTGATGAGTAAATACTCATTATATCATCCATTAGAAAACTTAAGTTGAATGGTAAGGATAGTCGATGACAGTAAAGACTCTAACAAACCCTCAGAATCAAGCCTTCTAACTGTAATATTACTTGCTTGAGATCTCGAAAACCTTTCAAGGATAAATGTACGAATAAAATTTTTTTATGGTGATTTTTGAGGTACATTACACATAGTACTCAACTGATATTTCCATTCATGTACATATTAAAATCAGAATCAAGATGAAACTCTATGTATGA
>JZKD02S1590582.1:374077-387869 GCA_000966675.3 Picea glauca | reverse complement strand
AAGGATAGTTTCTTTTAATTATGAGTCTGTTTAAGGAATTGGAAATTAATGTCCCTACGAAAAAAAAAATTGACATATTTGAGGTACATTACATATGGTATCAGAGCCAAGGTTACAGCACTAGGACCTTGAACAGGGCCAAAACATTTATTTTGCACATATTTCTATCAATGTAAAACTAACAAACCATTACTATTGCAAACAAAAAAATTTGTTATGTTCTGTGTTAATCATGGCAGCCCAAGACGAAGTAGAAATCAGACTTGTGGAAAATCCTGAACAAAGATGTCATGAAGATCAGAGACAGAACAATGACGAGAGCTCACATACCAAAGTTCTGGAAACGATGAGAAATATCATTGTTGAGATGAAGGTTTTCAAAGAATACAATGAGAAATTGGAAAAGGCACAATAGGAACAACATGAAATAGATGAAGTCATGCTACGCAGTATAGTGATAAAGAAAACCCCAAAGGATGATAAACAGGAAGAAGAGGTCAGTAAAAGGGCCTCCAAGAATTATGGTCGTGAAGAAGAAAAAGGGGACAAATCATCTGAAGGTACACCTTCAGCTTAAGATAAAATAAAAAGAAACAGAAAAAGGAGACATGTTGATCACCCTGAGGGAGATTTCAAGAAAATCAAATTGTCTACCTTTGATGGGGAATCCAGAACAGGGGAAGAAGTTGAAGCATGTTTATTAGACATCAAGAAGTATTTTCAGATATATAACTATTCCAACAATATGAAGGTCAAAACGACCATCTATAATCTAAAATGGAAAGCCAACATTTGGTGGGAAGAGCTAAAGTTGGCCAAGGGCCTAAATGAAAAACAGATGGAATGGTCAAACTTTAAGAAATACTTTATGAAACATTACCTATGTGAAAGTTATTATGAAATAAAAAACAAATAATTCTATGAGCTGCGACTCAGTCAAATGGTTATGGAAGATCTGATAAACAAATTCTTGGAATTACTAAGGTTTGTACTTTATATCTCGGAGGAAAAAGTGAAAATCCAGTCATTCCTAAGATGTCTACCACATTCCTACAAGGAAAAAATCGAATTTGATAATCCCAAATCCTTGAGTGAAGTATTTAGGAAAGTCCAAATGTGTTATGACTAATACAAACAGCGGTCAAAAATTCCAAAGGCTTGGAAAGACAAGAAACAAGACAGAATGAACCAGCAAAAGAAGGGATATCAGTCGGCCCCTTATCGAAACACAACAAAAAGTTTTCCAATGAGATATTTTCACTCCAGCAATCAGAACATCCAAGGAGGTGGAAAACTAGTAAATCTGGGAACAAAGAAGTTTGGGGATAGCCCCCATGAACCGTTAAAATGATGGCAATGTGGAGAACCTCACTTAAAGAGGAACTGTCCACATTTGACTTTCGCGGCCAGAACTATGGTTCACAATCTGTAGGAAGCCTCTACAGTGAGAGATGTGGGAAGAAGCTTGCATCAGATAAATGCAGCCATGGATGGTCGGCAAGCTGACCACTAGTCATCTGTGGTGGAAATTGAAGGTAAAATCAATAACACTCGCATTTCTGTTTAATTGAAACTGGAGTTACATTAAGTTATGGCACTCCTATTATAGTGGATGCAAATAAACTTAAGAAAACAAGACACGCAAAATCTTGGTTGGTACAACTAGCAACTGGAACGAAAAGAAAAGTTGTCGACTTTATTTCTGGTTATGAGTTCATCTTAGGCGGTCAAAACTTAAAGACAAATATGAACATTATACCGTTAGGATCTCATGATATACTTATCGGAATGGATTGGTTAGAAAGACATAAAGCAGTGTTAGATTGTTATGAAAAATCACTTAAGTATAAAGACGAAAATGACATTGTTAGGACAATTTAAGGTATACAGAAAAAAATCTCAGTTAGACAGATTTCAACAATGCAATTCAATAAATCCATGAGAAGGGGTTGTCAAGTTTATCCCATCCAAGTAACAAACCTATTATAAAAAGAAGATAAACCTAACCTGGAGGATTTTTTCGTTTTGCATGATTTCAAAGATGTGTTCGTTTATGAAATACTCAAATTGTCCCCAAGGAGGGAGATAGAATTTTTTATCGACCTACTACCTGGTTCATCCCCTATCTCCAAAGCACCTTACTGAATGAATTTGTCAGAATTAATAGAACTAAAAATTCAACTATAGGAATTATTGGACAAAGAATATATCCAACTGAGTGTTTCACCATAGGGAGCACTAGTCCTCTTTGTGAAAAATAAATACGGAACTCTGATATTATGCATCGATTATAGACAAATGACTATTAAGAACAAGTACCCCTTACCTAGGATAAATGATCTATTCGATCAAGTAGGAGGGGCAAAGATTTTCTTGAAATCACATTTATGATCTTCTTATCACCAGGTTAGGATAAAATATGAGGACATAAGTAAAACCGCATTCCGAACAAGATATGGACATTACAAATTTGTTGTTATACCTTTTGGACTCACTAATGTGCTAGCCACGTTTATGTTTTTAATGAAGAATATTTTCAGTCAGTACTTGGACAAGTTTGTGTTGGTATTTATTGACGACATACTAGTATATTCTAAAGTATAAGAAGAACATGAAGCACACTTAAGGATAGTTCTGCAAACTTTAAGGAAGCACAAATTGTATGCTAAATTCGATAAATGTGACTTTTATCAGAAGAAAATACAATATCTAGGACATGTAATTTATGTAGAAGAAATCACAGTCGATCTTGAGAAAATAAGATCCATCATGGACTGGTTGATCCCTAAGGATGTAGTGGAAATCCGATCATTCATGAGAATCACCAGATATTACCATATATTTATAGAGGGATTTTCCAAAATTGCATACCCTATCACATCACTACAAAAGAAGGGAACCAAGTTTAATTGGTCACAAAAATGTCAATATAGTTTTAATAAGTTAAAATAATTATTAATGACTGTACCCATTCTAAAGGTAGCATATCCAAACAAAGACTTCAGCATATGTGTAGACACGATTAAAGAAGGATTAGGTGGTGTCCTAACCCAAGAAGGGCATGTTATTTGTTATGAGTCCCGAAAACTAAAGGAACGTGAACATAATTACGTCACTCATGACCTAGAGCTGGCAGCGGTAATACATGCCTTAAAGATGTGGCAACACTACATAATGGGAAGAAATTTTATGTTATTGACTGATAATAGAGGTGTGAAATTTTTCTCTAGTCAGTCGGACCTTAATGCAGGGCAAGCAAGATGGTTAGCATTCTTGAGCGGATTTGACTTTGAGGAAAGACATATCAAGGGTAAGGAAAAAAAAGTAGTTGATGCCCTAAGAAAAAGATTTCATGGGTTGTTTGAAATAAATATTAGCATGGTAGAAAGTGATCTTGAATAGAGGATAAAGATTGCAGGTAATAACGACAAAAATTACACTAAAACAATGGCATAAATTCAGAACACTACAAAAAATCTAGACAAAACAGATCTGAGTGTGGACAAAAATGGTCTACTATGATTTAAAAACAAAATATACATACCCGATTCGACAGAGTTAAAGTTAACAGTTTTGGATGAAGTTCATCAGAAACCATATTCTGGTCACCCAGGATACCAGAAAACGATAACAACACTAAGAAAGTTATTTTATTGGCCTAATATGAAGGGTGAAACAATATAATACTTAGCCAAGTGTCAAGATTGTCAGGAGGTAAAAGTCAAACAGCAACATCCAGCCGACTTGTTACAGCCCTTACCAGTGCTAGAATGGAAATGGGAGACTATATCACTGGACTTTATTATAGGTTTTCCTAGAACTCAAAAACATAATGATTTGATTATGGTGGTAATCGATAAACTTAGTAAGTCTGCACACTTTATTCCTGTAAAATCTATTTTTAAAGCTATTAACATCACTGAAATATTCATGAAAGAAATCTTTAGACTACATGGTATTCCTAAAATGGTGATTTCGGATAGAGACGTAAAATTTACATCTTCTTTTTGAAAAGAATTGTTTGCAGGGTTAAACACTAACTTGAATTTCAGCACAAGTTATCATCCACAAACGGATGGGAAGACTGAATGAATGAACCAAATCATAGAATATATGCTCTAAATGTATGTAAGAACAAAACCAAACAAGTGGGAGGACTACCTGCACTTGGTAGAATTTGCATACAACAATGGGTACCAAACTTCGGCTAAAATGAGCCATTTCGAAGTATTGTATGGTAGAAAGTGCATGACTCCAATTAGCTGGGATAAACTAGTTAAAAAACTCATGGTTGGACCAGAGATGCTCCAGGAAATGGAGAGCATGGTGAGAAAAGTATAACAAAACTTAAAAGAGGCACAAGACAGATAGAAAAGTTATGTGGACCCGAAAAGAAGACACTTGGAATTTCAAGTGGGAAACCACATCTATTTAAAATTCAAAGCCCATAAAAGTTCACTAAATCTAGGGAACTGTGCCAAGTTGACACCCAGGGTTTTTGGGCCTTTCGAGATCTTTGCTCAAATTAGACCCATAGCATACCAACTTGCACTTCCTGCCAATCTAAAAATTCATAATGTATTTCAAGTTTCATTGTTAAATAATTATGTTCATGACCCTACTCATATGATCAATTGTAACTGTGTTTAGGTGGAACCAAAAGGCGAGTTCCAAGTGGAACCTCTGCACATTTTGGATAGGAGAGAAATAACACTTCAGAACAGAGTCATCGCCCAGGTAAAAGTGAAATGGAAGCACTTTAGCCTTGAGGAGGCCACTTGGGAGTTGGAGGGAGATTGAAATATCATCCAATCTTGTTCCAAGAAAGGAACAAATACTAATGACAGTTTTTTATTGAAGGGGGAAAGGATGCAACATCCCCCAAAATAAATTATTTTTAAGTTTGCAAATTCTTAGGAAATTATTTCCGTTATTGGTAAATTCGAAATTGGAAAACTTTTGTCATTTATGGCAATTCCGAATTTCGAATTTAGTTAATTGTAATTGATGATTATGACTGTTGGGCAGAGATCTGATTTGACCCAAATAACTATTTGACTATGACACTTGTATGAAACAAAATATTTTATAATTATTACAGATGGACAAATGGAACAACCATGTTAAAATCAACTGACCATGGCTCCATGAGAGGGGAACATGTTCGAACTACCTCAGGGATGAATGTGACAAGTATAAAATGAAGAATTTGGCCATTGGAAGCCCCTAAAAATTAGGGATTTGGAATGATGAAAAAAATTTCAAGGGGGAAAAGACCTAGGAAAAAATGGTTTGGATATATAGCATATGGCAGGAGGCAGGACATTGCCTAGTATGCTAGGGAAAGGAATTGTCTCTTGTTGTTATGAGCATTGGCTTCTGAGTGTGAGGTAAGGAGAATTTGTTGAAAACTGTAGGACTATTTTCGAGGAGAAGTTTTGAGTTCGCCCTCATGGATTCATGGTCAGGCTAGGGGGAGAATGAGACAAGTGATTTGGCTGTTTTGTTCTAAGGTTGGGAGGAACGTGGTTGTTCCATTTATTTTTCAAAAACTGTTCAGATATGTTATCCTACTCTTTTCTCTGGTTGAATGTTATATGGTTTAATAGTTGATATAATTCTTTTAAACTAATTTTGAATGGATTATCTCTTTTGGATTAGATTTTTGGGTGAATGTTGTTTCATTGGATATACTAGCTGAAAGAATATATTTGGTTAACTTCTGGAAGAATTAGTTCTGTATATTATACTACTGATGTAATAGCATAAATTGTAGGATAAACCTCGCAGTTAATTATATTTTGTTGAGTACACTATCTATAGGCGTAATGTGATTGAAACAAAATTATACAGATATACATGTGTGTTTATATTTCTGTAGGCATTTACACATAGCCATAGTACTTAACTGAGATTTCCATTCATGTACATATTAAAGTCAGAATCAAGATGAAACACTATGTATGACAGGAATTCATGATATACATAGATAAATATAAATAAATAAATAAATAAATATATATATATATATATATATATATATATATATATATATAATGTATACATATATTTACAATTGACAATCTGTGTAGAGATTATAAAAACTTGAATTGATTTCCTACAACAGGAATAGTAATATATATATGTATGTTTGTATACTATACAGTTAATAAACTGTTCCAAAAGTTATGCAGATCCAACCATGCAAACGAAATGTTAGGTGCGTGAAATCCGATGAACTTCGAAATATAAATTTTTGGGACCCTTTAGATCACATACATGTATTTTGTAATATGATAAAAATTTGAAATTTCCTAGCCTTATTAACAATAACAACTCCTTCCAATCTCTGTACAAGTCAGACAACAATGAAATAAAGGAAACCAATAATTCTATTGGTACAACAAAGTTTCTGGAAGCATAATAGTACCAGAGAAACTAAAATGAAACATATAAGTGGAAACACTCTTTTTCTTAAAAAAATCTAGGTTTAATGGCTAGCCAGCGTATTGATAAACTTGGAATTTCAATATCTATTAATCATTACACTTCATTTCAAGTATGCAGGAGAAGAGTCCCGTGACTCAAATATCAGTTAAAACTCATTACACAACCCATATCAAGATCCAAAATCAAAAGTGACTCCTATAACCCTAAAGAATGCTCATGAGTGATGTAGTTTCACTCATGCTCCTTTAATTTCCAGTACTCATAACAAATAATGTGTCCTTATTGAGTTAGGACACCACCTAGTCCTTCTTTACTCACATCAACACAGATGATAAAGTCTTTATCTGGGTCTGCTACCTTGAAAATGGGTGCGGTTTTTAACAATTCCTTTAACTTAATAAAACTGTATTGACACTTATGTGACCAATTATACTTGGTCCCTTTCTTTTGTAATGATGTGATAGGATAATAAATTTTGGAAAACCCCTCTATAAATCGGCAATAATATCTGGTGATTCTCATGAATGACCAGATATCCACTACATCCTTAGGTATCGGCTATTCCATGATGGCTCTTATTTTCTCAGGGTTGACTGCAATGCCTTCTGTAGAAATTACATGTCCTAGGCACTGTATTTTCTTTTGATAAAAATCACACTTATCGAATTTAGCGTACAGTTTGTGCTTCCTCAAACTTTGCAGAACTATTCTTAAGTGTTCTTTGCATTCTTCTTTTGTTTTAGAATAGACCAGAATATCGTCTATAAATACCAGTACAAACTTGTCCGAGTACTGACTGAAAATATTGTTCATTAGACACATAAAAGTGGTTGGTGCGTTAGTGAGTCCGAAAGGTATAACTACAAATTCGTAGTGTTTGTATTAGGTTCGAAAAGATGTTTTGTTTATGTCCTCATCTTTTATCCTAACTTGGTGGTTTCCATATCGTAAATCCAACTTCAAAAAGATATTTTCCCCACCTACATGATCGACCAGATCATTTATCCTAGGTAAGGGGTACTTGTTTTAAATAGTCATTTTATTCAATTTTCTGTAGTCGATACATAGTCTTAGAGTATCGTCTTTCTTTTTCACAAAGAGGACTGGTGCTCCCCATGGTGAAACGCTCGGTCTGATATACTCTTTGTCCAAAAATTCTTGTAGATGAATTTTTAGTTCTGTCAATTCTGGTACTCATTCGGTAAGGTGCTTAAGGGATAGGGGTTGAACCAAGTAGCGATTCTATAGAAAAGTCTATTTCCCTTCTAGGGGGTAGTTCAGGTATTTCCTCAACAAACACGTTTTTGAATTCACGTAGAACAACAAAGTCTTCCAAGTTGGGCTTATCTTCTTTTTCTAATAGGTTCATTATTTGGATGGCGTAAACTTGACAACCCTTCCTCATGCATTTATTGAATTTCATTGTTGTGACTTGTCTAACTGATATTGGTTTTTGTATGCCTTGGGTTGTTCTAGTAGTTTCATATTTGTCTTTATACATAAGTGTCTTTGCATAACAATATAGTATTGATCTATGCTTTTCCAACCAATCAATTCCAATAATCACATCATAAGATCCTAGTGGTAGAACGTTCAGATTTTTTCTTATGTTTTGACCATCTAAACTGAACTCAAAATCAGAAATAAAGTCAACCACTTTCCTTTTAGTTCTTGTTTCTAGTTGTACTAGCCATGATTTTGTGTGTCTCAATATCTTAAGCTTATTTGACTCCACTACACCAAGAGTGGTATAACTTAACGTATCTCTGGGATCAATTAAAACAAAAATTCAAGTGTTATTGATTTTACCTTCGATTTCCACCACAGAGGACTGGTAGTCAGCTTGTCAGCCATCCACGATTGCATTTGTCTGATGCAGGCTTCTGCCCACATCACCCACCGTCGAGGATTCCTGCAAATTATGAATATCAGTTCCATTTGTTGAATTGAAATGTGGACAATTCCTCCTTAGATGAGGTTCTCCACATTCCCAACACTTTAATGGTTCGCGGGGGTTTTCCCCAAACATCTTCATTCCCAGGTTCACTGGTTTACCGCTTCCTTGCGTATTTTGATTATTGGAGTGAAAGTGTTTTCTCAGAAATCTTTTTGTTGCATTCCGATAAGGAGTTGGTTGGTATCCCTTCTTCCATTGGTTCATACGGTCTTGTTTCTTATCCTTCCAAGCTTTGGGAAACTTTGTTCATTGTTTGTATTGTTCGTAGCACATTCGTGCCTTCCTGAATACTTCACTCAAGGACTTGGGGTTATCAAACTCAATGTGGTCCCTGTAAGACTGTGATAAATAACTTAGGAACCGCTAGATTTTACCTTGTCCTCCCGGATATAAGGTACAAACCTTAGTAATTCCAGGAATTTGTTTATAATATCCTCCATTGTCATCTGACCAAGTCGTACCTCATAAAATTATTTGGTTTTCCTTTCATAGTAGCTTTCAGATAGGTATTGTTTCTTGAAATATTTCTTAAAGTTAGACCAATTCATCTATTTCTCCTTTAGGCGTTTGGCCAATTTCAGATCTTGCCACCAAATGTGGGCTTTTCCTTTCAGATTGTAAATGGCCATTCTGACCTTCATATTACTAGAATAGTTATATATCTAGAAGTATTTTTTGATGTCTAATAAGAACGCTTTAGATTCCTCACCTGTCCTGCATTCCCCATCAAACGTAGTGGGTTTGATCTTTTTAAATTCTCCCTCAAGATGATCTACCTGTTTCCTTTTTGTGTCCAGATTTTCTTTATCTACAGCTGAAGGGGTACCTTCAGATGAACTGTCCTCCTTTTATGCTTCAGGACCAGAATTCTTGGAGCCCCTTTTACTGACCTCTTCTTCATGGTTATCTTCCTTTGGGATTTTCTTTGTCACTATACTTTGCAACATGACTTCATTTATTTATTGTTGCTCCTGTTGTGCTTTCTTCAGTTTCTCATTGTCGGCTTTGAAGACCTGCAGCTCAACAATGTGATTCCTCATCATTTACATAACTTCAGTAGGTGATCTTCCTTCACTATTTTGTCTTGGTTCCTCAGGATGTCTTTGTTCATGATTCTCATCAAGTCTGATTTTTGCGTCATCCTGGGCTGCCATGATTAACACGAAACAGAAAAGGGTTTTCTATTTGTAACAATAAAGGTTTATTAGTTTTACATAAACATAATTATATGCTAAGTAAAATAGTGTGGCCCTATTCAAGGTCCAAGTGTTGTCACCTTGGCTCTGATACCATATGTAATGTACCCCAAAATCTACACACAAAAAAAAAATATTTTCTCTTAAGTAGCATTCTAGACATGTAACCAGGTCTCCATTCACATAGTTTAAAATTTAACAATGCCACCAATGTGCGTGGGTGCTAAAACTCAGAGTGGCTATGACTAACATTTTGACGTAACTAAGCACTTTCTCGTCATTTAACGAATTTGTGCTAACTAACTTGAGTAAGGGGTAAAATGAAGCTAGTAAAGCTTCAACTTGTAACTATAATAGTAGGAGGCGAGGTTGTAACCCTACCTGATCCGCTAATGTACTTTGTCATTAATAACACTGGAGAAAATTGCAGTGAGTGTCATTATCTCGACTTAAATGGCCTACCTGCAACATTTATGGAATATTGTGGGGTGGTCTTTGGTCCAATACTCGGTCTATGTGCCCCATTGTATCCTTGACAGCTTTCCATATTCACATGGCTCAAGTATAGGTTTCCAACCATCGCCATTAAATCCATTCGGAGAGGGTTTTCCAATGTTACTGTGTCATTTCCCCTCTTTGGATCTACATATTTGCGAAATGTTATAGACCTCTCCTATGGTTGTTCATCTCAATAATGTAGCCAAGACTCTTGGGGATTGGGTTCGTTCTTGGGTGGAGGGAACATTAGAAGGACCTTCCATTTGACCATCATCTTCTGCGAGGTAAGAAGTTCTTCAATAGTTTTGTCCGAGCTCTCTGTATTGTGAAAATATTACTATGTATGCTATCGTTACTTATTTAGTGGTTTGATATCATATTGAAAGGTTGGCATTATCCTAGAAATATTTAGGACTTCATCATAGGTTTCCATTTAGCTCTGTACCAGCCTTTATATTTTTAGAAATCAAGACCATTATACCCTGTGAAAATTATTTGTTGCTCGTTCTGTGTCCTTTAGTAATTATTCCTTCGGGACATATATCCTGTCTTTTAGAAATTGTGCCTTCGGGACATATACCCTTTTATTTATTTGAGCTCTCATAGATCTTTGTTGCTTGGCCTCACTCCTTGTCAGGTTTCATGGCTGACTGTATGATTTCGTGGGTCTTGTATCTGGTTTTTCCTATCGTGGTGAAATGATAGGGTTTTCGACCATGTAGAAAAATAATTACCTCACATTGTTTATGATTTTGAGTTTCCTTTGGCTGTGATCAAATCACTTGGCTCTATAATCGATGGTTGAGGTCCTCATGCTACTAATGTTTTCTTTTCTATCTATTACAAACTTACCCTCATAAAAATAGTAGTTTGTCCTACTGTCTGAACACATCAATATTCTTCAGTTCTTTACCAGGTTTAATGTTTCAAGGATTGTACTATAATAAGAAATTATTAAGGGTTGGATACGAACCTCCGTTATTCAGTCCCTCTCATGTGAGCTAACTCTCTAGTATAACCAATTGTATTTGTCTCTTTACTCCATTTGGTTGTTGTAGCAATGAGAGTACCTTTGTTAGCTCTCAGGTTTTCCTTCTATTTTACAGGGTTGAAACTGAATTAAAATTCAACTTGTTCTCAACGTCATGAGTTGTTATATAAATGTTTTACTTCCTGTTAGTTTTCTTCTTTTAAGGAATTTTTACCCGACACTAATGATGGGCCCCTTTTTCACTGTGAGGGTACCCATCAGGCAATTCTCTTCCTTCCACCCCCTTTGGGTTCGTGGATGGCACTTTAGGAAAAAAAAACTAAGGAAAGCGATCTGTCACTAGAGGCCCGAGTTAAGTACCGACCAATACACTTCTATACTTGTCTTTCAATAAGTATATTATCTTCAATATTTTAGTTCTAGGTCTCAGTTAAGAATTTTTATTATCCCCTTGGTATAAATACTAACGAAAAATCTCCTTGCTTCTTTTCAAGATAAGAACCCTGAAGCTTCAGATCTTGACGTTCCTGGGAAAAAGGTATTTGGGTTCTTGCATAGTAATTCCATTTAGTTTGAGGACCTGTAATGTTTGGAAAATACAGTATTTGCATAAGTCTAGTCATCCCTTTATTTTTTGATCCGGATGGAAGAAAAAAATGTAATAAGTTTCTTTTTATATTGAGTTACAAGTTTCAATCACGTATACTCAAAGTGATAAAAAAATGACTTTCAACGGATTTTATCCTTGATTGTTGATACACTGTTTAACTACTACATCTGTATTGTTTAAAGTAAAGGAGTATCTCAAACTTATATATTTTCAACTTAATTGATCTGGTACTTTTATGCTTCGAGAATATTCGTTGTACCAGTAAATCTATTGAATTTCCCATTATGTTATCATTGTCTGACTTGTAAAGAGTTTGAATCAGTTGTTGTTGTTAAAAGGGCTAGGAAATTTCGAGTTCTAGCATCTTACATAATATATAAAAGGGGTTCCAGATTCTCTAACTTTCGAAATTTGCCGATATTTTTATGCATCTAACATTTCATTTGCACGGTTGTAGTTACATAATTGTTGGGCAGTATATAATTCATATAGTATATGAATAGACATATATATTATTCACTATTCCTGTTGTAGACAATCAACTTCAGTTTTGTTGTACGTCTGTACAAAATTTCCAAAATAATATATATGTGTGTGTGTATATATATATGCAATATACATGTATATATTTCTATAAGCATATCATGAAAATTCTTGTCATACACGGTGTATTTGTTTTGATTCTAAATTCACATGTACATGAGTGGAGACTCATTTGTGTACTATGACTACCTACAGGAAATATATTTATTCATAGATATTGATATACTTTGATTCCAATCGCATCATGCACAAAATTAATTTACTCAACATAATTTATTAAAAGTGGGATTTAACCTACAGTTTATCCTATTACCATAGTAATAAAATCTACACAACTAGTCCTTCCAGTTAATACATCCAATGACATTAGTATTTACTTAGCACTATGTCCCAACATAAATAATCCATTCCTAATTATTGATTAGGAGGTATTTGGTTAGTCTTTAATCACAACAACAATCAACCAGAATTCATTCATAGAAGTAAACAAAATGTGGATCTATCAGTTATCATAACATTTAACCAGAGAAAGAGTAGGATAACATATCTGAATCAATTCAGGGGAAGACAAAAGGAACATCAAAATTCCTCCCAACCATAGAACAGGGCATCCAAAATCTCTTGTCCTGTTCACCCCCTAGCCTGACCATGAATCCATGAGGGAAAACTTTGAATTTCCTCTTCAACAATGTCTTCCTCTATCAGTAGTCTTCTCCTTTCCTCACACTCAACAAATAGTGCTCATAACAACAAGAAATCAATAGTTCTTCCCCAACATACTAGACAATGCCCTGCCTCCCCACATATGCCATATATCCAAAATTCATTTTTCCCTAGGTCTTTTCCCTCCCTTGGGGAATTTTTGCATCTTTCCAAATCCCTGATTTTTAGGGGCTGCCAATGGCCAAATTCCTGATTTTCCACTTGTAACAATCATCCCTGAGGTAGTTCCAACATGTTCCCCACTCATGGAGTCATGATCAATTGATTTTAACATGGTTGTTCCATTTGTCCTCCTACAATAAATGTAAATATTTTTTTTCATACAAGTGTCATATTCAAGTAGTTTGTTGAGTCAGATCAGATCTTTGCCCAACAGTCATAATCATTAAATTAACCAAATTCGAAATTTGGAATTGCCATAAATGGAAAAAAAATTCCAAATTCGAATTTGCCAAAAACGAAATAATTTTCCTCTAAAATTTCAAGTTCAAAAATATTTTTTGGGGGGGGATGTCACATTAAGCCCTCATTTTAGTTAGAGTGTAAAGATCGGTTGGATTATTGTTATACAACTCATAATGAAGGATGTTACCCTTAGACTCTGATGAGATACGACCAACTCATTTAACGTTAAAGTGGACCAAGAACTAAACTCGTATGATCTTCCTTTGTTGGCCAACTTAAGACTAAAATCTTGAAGTCCCAACTATAGTAAGACTGGGACTCGTGTCACAGAAGTTATTTCCATGTGGGAATACCCATATTCCTTTTGAAATAATGTATTACCCTATATACATTAACACTATCTAGACAGGAACGTGAAA
>JZKD02S1590582.1:342502-364487 GCA_000966675.3 Picea glauca | reverse complement strand
TTTTTTAAGGAAAGAGGGAGGAGCGTGAGGCCTTGCTTAAGCAACACCGGAATGAGCCTCCTCCCCTTAGGGTTTTGACTCTATGGCCATGCCATTGCAACACCCTAAAGCCTAACTCTCTTGTCCTTAGATTTAGACTCTCTCGAGACTTAGCCTCGCTTCTTGACTCCATAATACCCTAAGGAACTGATCTAAATCCTCAACGTTGAGTTTATTGTGCTAAAACAACCTTTTCAAAACTCTTAAAATTGAAACCCTAACTAACCCTAACGTCTCACTAACCCTAATTTGATGATGACATCATGCCTCTTTTGAGCTCTTGGTTGATGTAAAACGTTGTGGCTTAGTCATCTAAGTGATAGACATTGAAGAGTTGATAATTTCCATTGGTCTATTTGCAAAATGTCCACCTCTTTGTCTACCAAACTAACCCTAGAAAGGCTGACGTCACCTCTAGTGAGCTTGACGCAGCAACCCTATCATATATGAGCATTTAATGATATTTAATGCATTGTGTTAATTAAAGGATTAATCATTTCCATTGGATTCTATATCATTCTGTACTTATTGAGAAGTAGTATTATAAGCCATAGTCTTTATTGCAATCATTGACTTCATCAATAATTACTGTTATTTATGCTCATGTATATTAAATATTGATAGTCATTGACAATTGAAGCATTAATCACTATTTGCATGTATTAGTTTTATTGTTGCTTTGTCTCGCAAACAGGTGCTTGTACAGTGGTATTTCTTCACTCTTGACTATCTTCTTGGCAGTAATCTGTGAAATGAAAACTTACCTTGATTCTTCAAACCTTAGCCCCTTTCAAGACCCCAGATTACCTTAGCCCCTTTCAAGACCCCAGATTACTAGGGACGTCTCCCTTGGGATTTGCCACCCTAAACAGAAAGAGCCCCCCATCGAGGTGACAGTGGGTGGGGAAGCTCATGTTACGCCAGTTTGATCCTTACTTTTCAAGCTACATGACCTAGACTACAAACTGAGCGATAACAGTACCCTTCAAAGTAGGTAGTATAGTCATAAATATGATGTTAATTTATCCCTAATATGCTAGTAACTAACCCTTTTGTAGAATAATTACCAAATGTTTTTCAAATTTTTGAATAATTTTATAATTAACATGATTTTTAGAAAATAAAATTTATTTAGAAATTTATTGAAATTTTGAAATAAACTTTGAAGAATTTTATAATTAATATGATTTTTAAAAAATAAAATTTATTTTGAAATTTATTGAAATTTTGAAGTAAACTTTTCTATTAGTTAAGACAATTTAATGGGACATAATTTTCCATGTTCTTTGTCATTCCCTTTATGCTCTTCAGTACCTCAAGTTTGGAAAGCCAAAGGGAGGGGGAAAGGAAATTGTGAGTTCACCCACTTGTAGTTGAAGTGTACCTAAAGCAACCTTAAAATCGCCTTATTACAGAGAAGAGGACACCAACCATATCATACAAGATGAGCATTCCACAACTGGAACTTACAATTAAGGACACAAACTCCAAAACATTTTACTCACATGTAGAAGTACTCAATTTATCATGTGAAAACTTATTAATTCCCTGAATTTTTGTTATTATCTGTTAGTTGATAAAAATTCTACAATAAATAATTCTATTTTTCTCTTGAATTAAGAAATTTTAGAGACTAAAATTTAATTATGTTGAATACTAAGGTTTGAAATATCCAATTACTTACAGGTAACTGATCTATTTGTAGCAGCAACAAGAGGATGACTTTTTCCATGCAGGATGATGAGTCCAATCTTGAAACACACAGTTCCTCCATTTTCATCTATTTTTCTTGTATTACAAGAGAAATTAGAAAGTTAGTCGACTAGTCATAGTACCAGCCTCAGAGCCTATATTAGAGCCAATGGAGCTAGTTGGATCAGATGCATCAACGAACACTAACTGCAATATTCTCTTGTATTCCAGGTACCCATATTGATACTGATTAAAAGAGAATGGTATAAAATTTCTTGGATTCCCAAATTGGTCCACTTGTATATGACAATATTGCAATATTATATGTTCTAATTTCACACCCCACATAAGAACAAAAAATTTTATGGTTGCAGTTGAGTTGAATTTTTCTGCTTCTTCTAGACCTTTTCAACCACTCCGGTGGGTGGTTCATGTTGCCACCCCATCTATTTCCTAATCATTTGAGTTGTTCCTAAAGTTTTCATAAAATATAAAAAAATTATAAGAATTTCTAAGTACCTGACAAATATTGAGCTTTGTGTTTGTTGATGAAAGTTGCGAAGCCTATTCAACTTGTTGTATAAGAACATAGCAGATCCTTTGGAAGGATATGAAACTTATGTAAGTGGATCCCCAGTATAAGAACATAGAAGATCCTTTGGAAGGCTATGAAACTTATTGAAGTGGATCCCCGGGTGAGTGTGTTGAAAAATGCTATGGTGAGGAAGGTTATAGAATGGATTTTTTTTTTTTTTTTTATGATTGTTGTTTTGATATCAATTGATATAGTGGTTGACTAGTTCTCTAACTCAATGATGTGGGGACATATGGGTGGGAACAAACTCAACGTAATCCTGCTGGAGTGTTAGCTTATGCCTTTAGTGCAATTCGTTCTTTATGACAAAAATCATTATTTTAATGTATATCTATGTCCACATTAACCTTACTACCAATATTCCATCGTTCACCCATCTGGTATACCACCATCCTCATTGTCCAATAGCCTCTTGAATTTCTCTTATTATCACCAACAATTGTTGCATGCTCATCCCGCCCATATCAAAAATAGATTTGATTGTATATGAATGTTCTGGCGTTCACATAATGGCGGGGCTAGTTTCTTCTTCCCATGACCAATCAGGGCTCCATATGTGATTTTGAATGCGAGGGAGACCTCTGAATGAAGTAAAGAAGGAAGGGGTTTGGAGAGCAAGATCTCTACCCCATTCTCTTAATGAATGTTTCAGAACTACCCCATCGCGAGAGTATTAATAGGAGGTGTATGGAATGCCTACTTATGAGAATTCCATGAAACCTAAGCTAACAAAGAAAGAGCCTGCTCCTCTCTATACGACTGCATGGAAGGAAAGTACATTGCCTTCTCTATCTAATTGCATGGAAGGATGGTCACACTTTCAGGTTTCAGATTTTCTTTAATAGAAATAGAGCATACACTATCCAAGTAATGAACTTGGTAGATACGTGGGATGGTGAAGGAGGAGGGGACGAGTTTATTTCAGTTGTGACTGTATGAAATCACATACAAACACTAGAATAGAAGACGCAAGATGAGTTGTGGCTCTAGAAACTTGATGAATTCATCGATGCAATTGGTCTTTTGATCTACAACATTGCAGGTAGATTTCTACATTGTTTACAAGTTCTCAAAGAAAATGATATCTAGTATCAATATGATTTATTTTCTGATGGAAAACATGGTTCTTTGACATAGTTTTTATTTATTTGTTATTGCAATACACTGAAGTGAGTTCTTCTTGTGATTGTAGAAGATCACCCAATACTTTATGTAACTAAACTGCTTGACATGTTGTTGTGACTTCTACATACTCATCTTCGGCTGATGAAATTGTCACAATGGGATTCTTCTTGGATTCCCATGAAATCACACCTGAAACAAGATGGAACACATCAGTTGAAGTACTCTTCTTGTCATCAAGACTACCTACAAAATCATTATCAGTATATCCAATCAAAAAATCATTACTAGTCCTGGAATATACCATGCCATATCCTATTGTTCCAACGATATATCTCATAATTATTTTTTCAACTTGCCAATGTGAATCTTTTGGAGACTCCATAAACCTGGAAATCAAACTCACAACATACATAATGTCTGAACTAGCTGCAGTGAGGTACATAATTGTGCAAACCAATCCCTTGAATAAAGTTGGATATACATTGGATCCCACATCCTATTTACTAAGATTTGTCCCTGTTGCAATTGGAGTTGGTTTTTGTTTACAATTCATCATCCTGAACCTTTTCAACACATCCCTGGCATACCTTTCTTGAAATGAATTTGATTGAAGAACCTCAATACCAAGAAAGTATCTTGTTAACCACAAATATGTCATTTCAAATTCTTGTTTCATAGTTTCTTTAAACTCGTCCACTGACAAATTTCATGTGAATACAATCTCATCAACATATAAGCAAAGAATCAATATTTGACCTTGCTTATTCACATTTGTATGCAATATGGGATCATTGTTGGTTCTACCAAAACCTATATTGATCAAATATGAATCAATCGTGCTATACCAAGCTGTAGGAGCTTGCTTAAGCCCATAAAGAGATTTCTTCAATCTATAAACTTTATCTTCATGTCCTTCAATCACATATCCTGGTGGTTGTTCCACATATACTTATTCTTCCAAAATACCATTCAAGAATTCTCACTTGGCATCCATTTGATAAAATTTCCACTTGTTTTGTTCTGTTATAGCTAAGACAACTCTAACTACATCTAACCTTGCAACTGGTACAGGGGTCTCACCATAATCTACACGAGGCTGTTGTGAAAAACCTTTTGCTACCAATATGGCCTTATGTTTTTCAACTTCTCCTTTCTCATTAAACTTAGTTTTGTAAACCCATTTTACACCAATGCAATATTTATCTTCTAACAATTCTACAACATCGCATGTATCATTCTTCTCTATGGAATCATTTTCTTCATCCATTGCTTGGATGCAATTTTATTATTTAATTGCTTATTCAAAACATGTGGGTTGACAAGTAAATAGTGAAAATTTGAATTCATATATAGATCTTCATATATTTCTCTTAAAATTCTAGTCTTTCTAGACTTTATAGAGGAATTTTTAGAATTAGATACACTCATTGATTGAGAAGTAAGAGTAGATTGGGATACTGGGCTAGAAGAATCACCTTGAACAAAATTTATTGGAGTTCTTGTTGGAGTATCTCTGATTGGTGATCGAGTTTGCAAACCTTTTTGTCCATCTTGTGCAATCTGCTCCTCTGCTTCATATTTTTCTTGAGGTATAACTGCTCAAACAAATATAGTCTTATCAAAGTTTACATTCCATGCTTGATTTTATTTGAATTCAACATTCCTATTGGTTATCAAATTATTTGTAATTGGATTATACAATTTATATTCCTTGTATTGAATACTCTATCAAAGAAAGATGCATTTCTCACTTCTATGATCTAACTTGCTCCTGAACTTTGTAGGCACATGCGCATATTCCACACAACCAAACACTCTGAAGTGATACACTGCAACTCATACATGTCCATTATTCTTGTGCAACATTGTTCTTCACACTTTTAGTAGGATATATGTTCAAAACATAAACAAAGAAAGCTACTTCTTCTCCCCAAATATCATTTGAATTTTTTTTTTCCTTTAACATGCTCCTAGCCATATTCATAATGGTTCTATTTTTCCTTTTAGCTACACCATTTTGCTGAGGTGTATACCTTTTTGCAAACTATTCTTTGATGCCATGATGCACACAGAAATCATGAAAAACATGTGCAACATATTCACCTCCTCTATCTGATCTCAACAATTTAATTTCATGATCACTTTACTTCTCAACCATTTCCTTGAATTTTATGAACGTGTCAAAAGTTTCTTATTTCTTTGACAGAAAGTAAACGCAAGTCTTTTTGCTGTAATCATCTATCAAGTTTAGGAAGTAGTAACTTACTCCTAAATGATTGGGTCTACATTGGACCACATAGATCTGTATAAACCAACTCTAATGGTGCCTTTTCTATATAAGACACCCCTTTAGAAAAATTGTCCTTGTGCTTCTTTGCCACAATGAAACTCTCGCATGAAATAGCTAGATCTTGAATGGGAGGTAAACCTTCAACCATGTTTTTCTGCTGTAATAGTTTTAGACCACCCAAACGTAGATGATTAAATATGGGATGCCACAACCTAAAATCTTCTAAAAATGTTTCCTTTTGGGAAAGGGAGACATATTAAGTATCATAATTCATGGAAAGAGGAGACATTCTATTATTTGTCATCTTCACCCTATAAATCAATGTTTTACTTGGAGTTTTACCATGTTGGGTATGTGTTATATTCTTTGCATGTGTGTGTGTGGGCACGTCAGATTCGACAACAGCGTCTGACAATCCCTCGTAGCAGTGTTCGGGTTCTGTCATGTGCACCAGGCTCTTTCCTAGGGGGGTCATAGGAGGGGTAGGTATGCCCCCCTTGGTTACGTGCAGCGTTCGGAGCAACGCCCCAAATTTTTTTTTTGGGCATTTTTTGCTATTTTTAGCGGTTTACTAAATTAACCCGCATTAAGGGATTAGGGTTTTGGTATCTATGGAATACCTAAAAACATTGTATATATTGTATGGTGAATGGTGAAATTTGATAATGAATATAAAAAAGGTTTTCTCGGTTAAGGGTTTTCGGTATAAAATCTATGTGTACTCTATGTATGAGCCATTGATTAAATTCTGTTTTTCTTAAGAATTTGTATGCATTGCTTTACTTCATAGGTTTAAAACTTACTTGTGGTATAAGAGATCATTTTTGGCTTCAGAGGGACACCTTTGTTGTTGAGGGTTTGGCTCGGTCTTGATAGATCAAGTTTATCTTGGGTCTGTGATAAACCTGTGTTTAGTTGGAGCTTTTGCAGTGGTGATTTGAGTGCAGAAAAAGGAATGGAGAATTATTCTAGAATCAAGATAGAGAAGTTCAATAGTAAAAACTTTGAGCTATGGAAGCTGAAAATGGAGGACCTTCTTATAGACAAAGAACAATGGATCGTTGTGGATCCTAGTACACAACCTAATGGTACACAACCTACTGGCACACAAATGTCTGGTACACAACCTACTAGTGCACAAACTACTAGTCCACCACCTACTGGTATGTCAAAGGAAGATTGGGAGAATTTGGAAATAAGAGCAAGGAGGACTATTCGACTCTGCCTGGCAGATTTGGTGTTGCTGAATGTCTCAGGAGAATCTAAAGCCAAGGAACTATGGGATAATTTGGGGAATTTGTATCAATTGAAGTCCCTGGTAAACAAGTTGTTTCTTCAGAAGAAGTTGTATCATCTTAGGATGAAAGATGGAGATTATGTGAAAGAACATCTAAATGCCTTTAATACTCTGGTAAGCCAACTTGGCTCTGTTAATATTACGATTGTAGAAGAAGATAAGTATATTACTTTGTTATGTTATTTGCCAGACTCGTGGGATAATCTGGCTGTAGCAATAGGTAGTACCACTCAATCTACATTGAAGTATGAGGATGTAGTTGCATCCTTGTTATCTGAAGAGATGAAGTGAAAAAGAATGGATGGTCACAACACAAATGTTTTATTTGTAAGAGGGCGTACCTAAGACAGGAACCCTGGTAAGCCTTTAGGATGGAGATCTAAATCTACAGGTAGATATAAGTCTCCATGAAAATCTTTGAGGAAATGTTGGAAGTGTGGTAAAACAAGGAATTATAAGAAAAATTGCATGTCTAAGAAGGTTGAAAAACTAAAGGGATATGATAATACCTCTTCCACAGAGCCGAAAAACTCCACTGAAGAAGGAGGTGATGTTTACCTGGCATCTACAGGTACACATGCAGATTGTGATGTATGGTTGATTGACTCAGGTGCATCATACTATATGACTCCTCACAGGGAGTGGTTCTCTGAATATGAAAAATATGATGGTGATGATGTATTCCTAGGAGATGACTCGATAAAAAAAATCATCAGACATGATGTATTGCTAAAAGATGGAAGGATTAGAACTCTCCCTGGGGTTCTTCACATTCCAAAACTTGCCAGGAGCCTAATATCTGTAAGCAAGTTGGATGATGCAGGACTGGATACTATATTTGGAAAGAACACTTGTAAGATGGTACAAGGAGCAATGGTGTTGATGAGAGGAGTTCGATGTGGAACTCTGTACAAGTTGTTGGGAAAAACATATACTAATGGGTGTAATAGCTCTATTGTCCCTAAGCAGAGAAATGAAGGAGACAAGACCAATATTGTTCCAGAAAACAAGACCATGTTGTGGCATCAAAGACTGGGGCATATTGGAGAAAAGGGCCTTCGAACACTACACGGTAAAGGTATGGTTGAAGGTATGTCTAATTGCACTCTGGATTTTGATTTCTATGAACATTGCATATATCGTAAACATAATCATGTAAGATTCCCATCTGGTGCTACAAGAGCAAAGGGGATCTTAGAGTTGATACAGAGTGATGTGTTTGGACCTGTTCCCGTTCCATCCCTAGGTAAATCTATGTATTATGTTTCATTCATAGATGATTTTTCAAGGAACACATGGATTTATTTTCTTAGAAAAAAATATGAGGTATTTGATAAATTTAAAGAGTTTAAGGCTCTGGTAGAAAATCAGACAGAGAAGGAACAGATAATGGTGGATAATTCTGCTGTAATGATTTCGAAGAATTCTGTAAGAAGTTTGTTATAGCAAGGGAGAAGACTACTCCATACACTCCTCAACGGAATGGAGTTGCAGAAAGGATGAACAAGACACTGATGGAAAAATCAAGGAGCATGCTCAGCGGTGTCGAGTTAGGACAAGAATTCTGGGCAGAGACAGTGGGTACAACATGTTACCTGGTCAATTGATCACCTTCATCAGTGTTGGATGATAAAATTCCACATGAGCTATGGTCTGGAAAGAAACCCTTTCTTCAACGTCTTAGAGTGTTTGGTTGTGATGCTTATGTACATGTTCCAAAGGAAAATAGGAGTAAGCTGGATAAAAAGGTTGAAAAGTGTATCTTTATTGGTTATAAAGATGGTGTGAAAGGTTATAAGCTTTGGAACCTAGAAACCAAGAAGATTGTTTACAGTCGAGATGTTGTTTTCAGAGAGGTAAAAGATGTGTCCAAACAGGAATTCCTACCAACACAAGATGAACTTGAGAAAATAGAGCTTGAGTTGGATGATGCAAAATCTGAATCATATGAAGAAGAGGAAGCAACAACAAAAGAAGAAGAACCTCATATCCCAGTATTGATGATATCAGTGAGATATAAAAGGAAACCAGAAAGGCATATTCCACTTGATTTTCATTCCAATTTTGCTTTATCTATTACTGATGATGATCCCAGAACTGTCAGGGAAGCAGTGAATTCAGAGGATAGTAAACTATGGAAGAGGCCATGGTTGAAGAAATGTATGCCTTGGATAAGAATGAGGCATGGGATATAGTTCAGTTGTCAGCTGGAAGAAAATATGTTGGTAGCAAATGGTTGTTTAAGAAGAAGTTTAATGCAGAAGGAAAAGTGGAGAAATGCAAAGCTCAGCTAGTAGAAAAAGGTTATTCTCAGGTAGAGGGAATTGACTTTGGTGATATTTTTTCTCCTATTGCTAAGTTAAATTCTATTAGATTTCTTTTATCTATTGTTGTTTCTTTTGATCTTGAAGTGGAACAAATGGATGTGAAGACAACATTCCTACATGGGGATCTGGAAGAAGAAATCTACATGAAGCAGCAGAATCATTTGTAGTGAAGGGGAAGAAAGAGCTGGTCAGTAAGCTAAAGAAGTCACTATATGATCTGAAACAATCACCTACGATGTGGTACCAAAATTTTGATACATATATCCTTGGATTGGGATTTGTGAGAAGCAGGGTTGATCACTGTGTATATTCCAAGCAGGTTGTTAATCACTTCATTTTTGTAGTGTTGTATGTTGATAACATGTTATTTGTAGGAAATAACATGAATGTTATAAAGGAGGTGAAATCACAACTATCCTCCAAATTTGACATGAAGGATCTCAATGTTATTAACTTCATTATGGGAATGAAAATTAAAAGAGATCGTGCAAACAGGAAACTTTGGTTGAATCAGAGAAAATATGTTGAGATGATATTGCAGAGGTTTAATATGCATGGAAGTAAACCGGTCATGGTTCCTATTCCTATAGGTGTAAAGTTATTTGTAGATCAGTGTCCCAAGACACAGGAAGAAGAAGAGGACATGTCCCATGTTCCATATGCCAGTGTAGTTGACAGTTTGATGTATGCAATGGTCTGTACTAGACCGGACATTGCACATGCAGTGGGAGTTTTGAGCAGGTATATGTCAAAACCAGTGAAGGAGCATTGGACAGTAGTAAAGAGGGTCTTCAGGCATTTGCATGGCACTACCAATTATGGATTGTGCTACCAAGGAAGACTAGGATTGGACAAAGTGGTGGACATACATGGCTTTGTTGATGCAGACTAGGCTGGAGATCTGGATCGCAGAAGATGTACAAGTGGGTATCTATTTAACCTATTTGGAGGAGAAATCAATTGGATGAGAAAAAGACGGGTTGTAGTGGAACTCTCAACTATAGAAGTTGAATACATGGAAACCACTCATGCAAGAAAGGAAGCAATATGGTTACAAAGATTGTGTTCAGGTTTGGGTTGGTACAACAAGCAGTGAGATTAGATTGTGACAGTCAGAGTCCAATCTTCTTGGCAAAGAACCAAACTTATCATTCAAGGACAAAGCATATTGATGTTCAGTATCACTTTGTGAGAGACATGGTTGAGGAAAAAAAGGTGTTACTGGAAAAGGTTGACACTTTGAAGAATGTTGCAGATTCATTGACGAAGTCTGTGAGCACATAAAAGTTCTCCTAGTGTAGAGTAACAATGGGCATTGTTTCCCTGGATTTTTGACTATATATAATCTTGTGGACCCTTGGATGAAAATAAAAAAAAAAGTGAGAGAATGTTGGGTATGTGTTATATTCTTTGCATGTGTGTGTGTGGGCGCGTCAGATTTGACAAATGCATCTGACAATTGTGTGTGGGCGTTTTTTTCTATTTTTAGCAGTTTACTAAATTAATCCCATATTAAAGGATTAGGGTTTTGGTATCTACAAAATACCTAAAAACATTGTATATATTGTATGGTGAATGGTGAAATTCAATAATGAATATAAGAAAGGTTTTCCCGGTTGAGGGTGTCCGATATAAAATCTTTGTGTACTCTGTGTATGAGCCATTGATTAAATTTTGTTTTTCTTAAGAATCTATATGCATTTTTTTACTTCATAGGTTTAAAACTTACATATCATATATGAAAAAATCATCCCCCTTAAAGATTACATCATACCCCTTTTGAGTAAGTTGACCAACACTAATAAGATCATGTTTCAAACTTGGGTCATAATACACATATGGTATGCATCTTTTCTGACCTTGTTTGGTCCGGATGTTGACCATTCCTTTTCCCATGACTTTTAAAATATTTTCTGACCCAAACTTGACTTCAGTCCTCACTGAATCATCCAAATTTGCAATTTAACTTTTGTTTGTTGTGATATGATTGCTACGTCCACTATCTAGAAACCAAATATCATTAGAAGTCTCTTGAACAACATTACAAGTAAGGAATAACAAGTCTTCATAATTTGTAGTGGTGTTAGAATAATTTTCATCTTGTGTGCTAAGATCGCCCTTCTTCTTCCTACACTCATGCACATAATGACCTGACTTCTGACAATAAAAACATTTAAATTTAGATTTGTCATACATATGTTTTGGATGAGAGATTTTGTTGGTGCTCTCCCTTAAGATATGAGGATTTTGATCCGAGCTATCCCTTTGGTTGTTGTTTCTATTGTTTGTTCCCCTGCCTCATGACTTTGATTCTAGTCTTCCTCTTGAGATCAGAATGCATTTTCAAAATAATCTTCATACTTGTTCATCCTTGATTCATGGGATAACAAGGTTCCCAAGAGCTCATCTACATATAGTTGTCCGAAGTCCTTAGAGTCTTCAATGGCTATGATAACTACATAAAACTTCTTAGGTAAGGTTCTAATCTCTATAACTCTTTGATATGGAATATCTTCACCATTCATCATTAAATGATTCATTGTGTTCATGAATTGGGTTATGTATGGGTCTACTAAATGTGACTCCTCTATCTTCAGATTCTCAAAATTCATTCATAAAGTCTACAACTTCACGATCTTTACCTTGGTAATATCTTGATAGTTGGTATTTAAGATGTATCACAATGTGTTTGAGAATTTTCCCGCTGAAATATTTGGAAATATACTTTCATCCAAGTCATTTTAGATGAAGTAGAGAGCTTTTGCATCTTTGTTCTGAGATTATCTTTTTAAGCATAGGTCAAAGCTCCTCAGCCGATTTTTTCCTATAAGAACGGGAATTTGTAGATGTGCAATATTACTACTTCAAGCCATATTATTTCTGTAAAGAATATTCCTTCTCAACATCAAAATGAATAATATATTTTTTCTTTTCTTAAAATTCTCAACTTAAATAACTATATTGGAGTATTTATAAAAAAAAACCAAGATATATATACTATGAGTAAATATATCAGGTGACACAAGATATATATACTATGAGTGAATATATGAGGTGACATTAATAAAGCAATATAATTCACTATAATAATTTACAATATAACTATTGTAATTGTTCCCATATTATAATTCCAAGTTGAATATAAACCTTACATTAAAAAACCGTTACGGATGTGATAATCCGACGATATGTGTATAATCCTCTTTGAATGTAAATTAGCACAGCCACATGTCTGTCACTCGTGGTTGGTGAATGTCAAATAATCGAGTCTTGGTATTAAATAACAGTAGAATCCTGTGTATTAAATAACTGATGCAATAAGAGCTCTAGGCAAGAAAACCTTGCCCAGTAAATAATAGTTGGAGTAAAAATAGTGGCTGGTAAATTTTAAATATGATTAAGTAAAAGTAAAAAAATAAACATGTAAACGGATGTCTTTATAATAGTGAAGAAATTAGTGGTTGAAATCACAACCATTGATTTATTGGGATGACTAAAAATATTCCAACAATATTTAATCTTGTCCATACAAAACCGATTAAGTACTAAAAACATATTAAATGTACCCATTTTCAATAAGTGTACCCCTTTCAATTTAAAAATACAGAAATAGAACCTCTACATGAAATATAGCTGCGACACTTGGCCCACAATAAATCGGAGAGGCTCTTTTGAACTCTGCTAAAAAAAAACCTCGCAATTATCACAGGCAAACACCAGAACACAAGACACAAGATGAACTGTAACTCTAGAAACTTGATGCATTCGTTGATTCTCAATACACGAAACTTGTTAATAATAAGACTCACACTGATAGCTAATTCAAAACTAATTTAAACTCTACTGGACTCTAAAATTAAAACTTTCCTAAAATAGTTAACCCATAACTAATTGGAACTCTTCTATAATCTAAAATCAAAACTTTCCAAAAATTATTGACTAATTTAAACTCTACCGGACTCTAAAATTAAAACTTTCCTAAAATAGTTAATCCATAACGAATTGGAACTCTTCTATAATCTAAAATCAAAACTTTCAAAAAATTATTGAGGGAGTAATTAATTTTTGTTTGGTTGCATGGAAGGATGGTTACACTTTCAGTTTTCATATTTTCTTTAGCAAGAATCAAACATACAATCTGAAAGTAATGAACCTGGTAGCTACGTGAAAAGGTTCAGTGACACCATGTTGCCCCATGCGAATAACGTGTAATTAGATTTGTGGTGATATTCCTTTTTAAATCTTTTAAAAGAAAAACTTTTAAAAGGTAATATTGAAAGTGGATGAACCATTATTAATATTCAATTGCTATATTCCTTGCAGGCGGTGGACATGTATCAGGTTGCCCGAATTTCAATTTTTTTTTTTCCTTTTTTTTTAGGAAAATTGATGCAAGTTTTAAGTGTTTATCCCAAGTCGTGATGCAATGAATGAATAACGTTTTTATCTTTACGAAATTCATTTTAGTATTGAGTTAAAAAAAATCACCTCTCTAAGCGTATGCTTTTCTGTGTTAGGTGCAGTGCATTGTCTTAATTGCATGTGACAGGCAAGTAACCTCAGGCAAGTTACTCTCGTTCAAACTGATAAACTAATAACCACTAGGTTTAGATTTATAAAACTCTAACCAACAATAGAGGTTGCAGCTTACCTTCTATTCAAAGAAAAAATAATTACATCACGTTTCAACGGGCCTGGGAACAAGCGTTGCTTCTCCATCCACTACTAAATTTGCTACTGTTTAAACGACAGTATCTACTGAATAATCAAAAGCTGATGAATAATCAAAAGCTGATAAGGATGTCCAGTAAGACAAATACTCATCCACGTTATTATTATCGAGGTACATAACGAGGTTCCAAAGCCAACGATAGTGCATTTGCCAGTTGGAGATTACATGGAAATCAAATTGTGCATTTGGCTTATTTTAGAGTTTGGAGAGAGTGATTCCAGTTGAAAAACTTAAGATATTGTATTTTGTAGTCGTCATGTAGATGTTATATAATTACTTCGAAAAGTGTATACCTATTCATAATGGGTACAATTAATCATTTTTTAATCTAAAATTCTAATTTTATGGCTAACAATTGAAGATGCTGGCATATTCTTAGTCTTACTTTCTAATCAATAGATGAAATTTAATGCTCATAACTTCCTTGCATTTCTGAATACTTCGGTTACTTTGTTTACCTTTTCATATTTACTTAATATGATTAAGAAATTACTTCTCTAACCATTGATTGACAGGTTAACTGATTAAGAAAAATTAATATATAAAAAACTTTGCATTGCCATGTTCCTTGAAATTAAATGTTTGTAACTAAATGCAATGATAACTGGACACAGTAGAAACTGAACCTCATTTCAACAAGCACGACAACGTTTCAGTGACCAATACATTTCGGCGTTCTCCAGCCATGAGTCGGCTGTGCTAGTTAGTACCAATATCAGTACTTAGCATTCGCTTTAATATGAGTACTTAGCCTTCGCTTTTTGTATCGTCTTATATTCTCAAGTGATAGGTGCTGTAATACTCGTAACCTCCAATATACATGATATTATATTAACCTTGATAGACGTGAGCCTTTAAACCTTTAATAGATAATTTATGTATGGGTGTGTATTACACCAAAATTTACAATAATAAATGCATCATAAATTAATTGTTTTTAAATGTTTAAATAATTTATGTATGGGTGTGTATTACACCAAAATTTACAATAATAAATGCATCATAAATAAATAGTTGTTTTTAAAAGTTTAAAAATATAATATGTTGGGATTTATCATTTATATCTTTTACTTTTAATTATATATATTTAAGTAAATGTTCTTTTTATTGGAATGTATGGATTAATCATCTTTTTAATTATAAAATTTAATCTTAATATTTAGAATTGAAGATGTTAACATATTTTTAGTCTTATTTCATAATCAATGAATCAAATTATTAAAATTAACTCTCACTTTTATTAAATATAATTAACAAATTACTATATTGAGTTTTCAATTTTCACTCAACCTAATTTTACAAATCCATAACAAATCCATAGAAGAATACTTCAATTTTAACATTTACCTCTTGATTACTACACTATGGAAAGGAAGTGGAATGCCACCATTTAACATTTACTTTTTAATTTATGGGTTTCAAAAATTCTAACGCTCGCGAGAAGCAAGGAGACGAATGGATTAACCACTGAGAAGTGGGGATTGGCAGATGTCATAATGTCGGATGCCATGGGAGGAGTTGATTATCAGTTTTCACAATGTCGAATGCAACGTTTAGCAATCAAGTAGATTTATTAATCCTAGCTGATATAGCCTCCGGACCTGGAAGAGAAAGGAAAGCGCACATGTTCTTTCATCGAAGCTAGCACAGGTCTATAATGAAAAACGAACCATTTTTAATGTTGTAAATCATTGAGATTCATATATATATATATATATATATATATATATATATATATATATTATTTTGTATAAATAGAAGTATTTTACTTGTATATATATTTTATTTTGTATGACTGCAATTTGCATGCCATTGCAACAAATTGGTGCAGAGGTGCTAAGATCATGAGGTGACGATGGCTCCGCGTTTTTGTAACGACTTTTTAACCAACAAACAATTTGCTTCTTATACATGCACTAATTCCAAGACATAACTAATAGAATATATATGGATATAAAGATATAAAAAAATTATATATGGATTTTAATGAAATTTATGATTATAATCTCTCGAGAGTTCAATTTTTTAATGAAAATTATGGTTTTTTATATGCGTTTATATATGGGTTTTAATGAAAATAGTTTAATCTTTTAATGGGTTTATATATGAATTTTAAGGAAAGTTATGCTTCAATGCTTTCAATAAAAGTTAAATACGTCAAGATAGAAAAATATTATGTAAATTGTGTATTTCTTTTAAAGTATTTGTTGTCATTGTATAGTTGGATGAAGTTAGGGTTAATAAATGCAAGAACCAGATGTATTATGAAAACTTTATTTTGACATATAATATTTAAACTTTGAGAATCAAGTTTGACATTCTCATTGCATTGCATTTCAATGTGTGAACTTGAGCTTAAAATCTTAGAAGGAGATTACTGTTAATTATTGTTAATAGTTATCAGGCTTAAATATTGTTAATAATAATTGTTATGGTCACGATTAGGTCAAGATTAATGTTTAAGTTGTTAATTATTGTTAATAGTTATCAGGCTTAAATATTGTTAATAATAATTGTTATGGTCACGATTAGGTCAAGATTAATGTTTAAGTTATTTCTATTAAAATTAGGGTTAGTGTTATTCCTATAGAATTAGGTTTAGGATCTTGTTTTAGAGTTAGAGTTATGTTTATTTGTATAGTTTAAAAGTTGAAAACAATTTAAAAAGAAAAAAAATCATAATTTTAAATATTTAAATTTAAAAATTGTTATGAAACTCAACTACAAAAAATTTAAATATAAAATATCTAAAAAAAACAATATTAAAGAAATTACATTAATCCTTTATAATTTAAAAAATATATATTTTTTCTTTAAATTTGTTTGATGTTAATGAAAAATAATTTTAATAATAATAATATCTCCACATTGTCACAATATTTAGGAAAGAGAAATCTCAAGGATATGTACATTGTTTAACTTTTTTTTTATATAATATGATTACAAATATAATTGGTATGGTTTTAAATGACCATACTACTCTTTATTTAAATGGTTTGAGAGCTAATGTTTATGTTAAATTTATTATTTTCAAGATTAGGGTTAGGGTTATTTTATTAGAATGATGGTTAGGGTTATTTCTATAGAAGAGTTAGGGTTAGGATCTTCTATTAAAGTTAGAGTTAGGGTTATTTCTATTTTAAAAGTTCTTTTAAAGTAGAAAAGTCATTATTTTCATTATCAAAAATTACAATTTTAAATAAAATTTTCAATTTCATATTACAATTTCAATAATAATAACTTAAAAAATTGAAAAACATTATTAAAAGAAAAATATAACTTACTATACAATTAACTTATTTCAATAAAATGTATAATGATATATTTTCCTCTACTTCATTGAAAAACTATAAAAGTAGAAATATGTGATATAAATGTTTGATTACAATTTCAACAATCATAATTATAAAAATGGAAAAACAATATAATAAGAAATGCATTGTTTACCATATAATTGATTTATTTTAGTATTAGTATTTTTTTAAGAATAAAAATAATTTAAAAAGAGAGAAATAAGATTTATTACAAAATTAATTTATTTTAATCAAATGCATTTTTAAATAATGTTTTGCAAATATTTATAAAATTTTGATTTGAGAGTATTTATAAGTATTTAAAGTGATAATTTTTTTGAAATATAAATTTGAAAAAAAAATGAATTTAAATTAGTTTAATTTGTTTATAAAAATTGTTATGTAATTCAAGTATAAAACATTTAAATATCTAAGTTATAAAATAGCTAATTATTTCCAAATCCAAAATAATATTAAATCAAACACATTAAATGAACAGAACACTTCCCTTTATTTTAATGGTTTGAGAATATGGTTTAATGTTTTTGTGAAACTTATTCTTTAAGTATATGGGTTTTAATGTATATATATGTAAAGAGAAAGCCAGAGAGAGAATTAAATGAAATTTTTTTATGGGTGAGAGACTTGTTTTGTTAATTCTTCCACCCATGACGAATAAAATCAATGAAAAATACATAAAAATTATACATGGATGTATAATGGTCATAGTTTGTATCATGGTGCAATGTATACACTATATGATAAATGTGTGTTGTGCTTAAATGTAATTTTAAAAACAACAAATCATCATCAAATTTCAAATTCATTTCTATAAATGTCCTTAGAATGAGTATAAATCATCATCTGCAAAGTTCTAAATGATTTTCTACCAATTTTATTATAACAAGTATAAATTATTAAATGATTTTCTATCAGTGTATTTTGAACAAGTATAAATCAAGTAGATTTACTATGTATCTCCTTAGAACAAGTATAATTCATCATCTACAAAGTTAAAGATGATTTTCTATCAATGTGATGAACATAGCCTTGTCGTCACAATGTGATGAGCAAAATCTCGTCTTCGCAATGTGATGCTAATATCCCGTCCTCATAATGTGAAAAATAATGTCTTATCATTGCAATGTGATGAACATAGTGCTATCGTTGCAATAAATGTCTCATTGTTGTAATTTGATAAACATAAGTCACTTATGTTAATCACATATTCATACAAAATGCAATGAACATATGCAATTTAAGTTCATCACATAGCCAAATTTTATTTAAATTTCTTATCGTTGCAATGTGATGAACATACAACCATGATCGCAATATCCTCATCATCGTTAACATCTCACAAGAAATATCCTATCATCACAATTTTATGAACATAGCCCTGTCATAGTAATGTGACCCAAATATCCATTCGTCAAAATGTGACACAAATATCTTGTCCTCGCAATGTGAAGAACATTGCCCCATCGTTGTAATGTGGTGAACAAAACCATATTGTTGCAATGTGACAAACATAGACTTATACGATAAACATACAATGTGACTAACATAACCATATTCTCACAATGTGACAAACATAACTATGGTTGACCTTGGTTCACCATGACGATGGTTGACCGTTCTTTACCATGGTTGACAATAGTTAAACATGTTTGATAGTTTCTTTCCATAGATGAATATGGATGGCCATGGCCATATTATCATAGTGTGACGACCATAGCCTTGTCATCGGAATGTGATTAACATATCCCCATAGCCTCAATGTGACGCAAATATATTTTCATCATAATGTCACAAACATTTTCCCATCGTCACAATGTGATGAACATAGCCTTGTACTCAAAATAAATGTTCTCTCACTGCAATGTGATGAACATATGACATTTATGTTGATCACATAGACACACGACATATGAAGACCATAGGAAATTTATGTTCATCACATACCCATGAGGCTATGTTCATCACATAGGACATTTACATTCATAACATAGCCATGTCGTCGAAATGTGATGAACATAGCCACATTATCACAATATCCCCATTGTCATCAATATGTGACAAACAATATCCTATCATCACAGTATGATGAACATATCTGCATCATTGCAATGTCCTTGGAAAAAATATAATTCATCATATACAAAGTTCAAGATGATTTTCCATCAATGTGATGAACATAGCCTCATCCTTGCAATGTGATGCAAATATCATGTTGTCATAATGTGACAAACAATGTCATTTCGTCGTGATGTGGTGAACATAGCCATTTGATCACAATAAATTTCATGTTTTCATAATGTGATGAACATACAAAATTTATGTTCATCACATAGCCATATGTCATACGATGATCATACAATGAATATGAAACATTTATGTTATTCATATAGTCACTTTTTACTTAAATTTTCTATCACCCGAGTGTGATGAACATAGCCCCATCAGTGAAATATCCACATCATCATAAATATGTGACAAACATTATCATATCATTGCAATGTTATGAACATATTTCAGTCGTCACAATGTGATGAAAATATCCAATAGGCATAATGTGATGCAAATATCATATCCTCACATTGTGACAAACATAGCCCCACTGTTGCAATGTGGTGATAATAACCATATTGTCACAATGTGACAAACTTAGCCTTTTATGATGAACATAAAATGTGACGAACATAACCATATTGTCACATTGTGACAAACATAACTATGGTTGAACTTGCGATGAACATAGACCCATCGTTGCAATGTCTTGATAAAAAATATAATTCATCATCTACAAAGTTCAATATGATTTTATATCAATTTCATGAACATAGCCTCTTTGTCAGAATCTGGTGCAAATATCTCATTGTGATAATGTGACAAACAATGTTCTTTCATTGCAATGTGATGAACATAGCCCCTCATTGCAATAAATGTCTTATTTTCACAATGTGATGAACATACGACATTTATGTTCATCACATAGCCATATGACATATGATCATCATACGATGAACATAAGACATTTATGTTCATCGCATAGTCACTTTTTACTTAAATTTCTTGTCTTCCCAGTGTGATGATCATAGGCCCATCATTGCAATATCGCCATCATCGTCAATATGTTAGAAACAATATATTGTAGTTGCAATGTTATGAACACACCCCGGTCCTCGCAATGTGATGAAAATACCCAATAGACATAATGTGACGCAAATATCCTATCCTCGCAATGTGACAAATATAACCCCACGATCACAATGTGGTTAACATAACCATATTGTTGCAATGTGATTTCATTATCCTTATATGATGAACATAAAATGTGACGAACATAACCATAGTATCGTAATGTGACGAACATAACTATGGTTGACCCTGGTTGACCATGATCATGGTTGAATGTGGCTGACCATGGTTGAAAATGGTTGACACTAGTTAAACATGTTTGATAATTGTTTTCCATAGCTGACCATGGATGGCTATAACCATATTGTCATAATGCGACAAACATGGTTGGCCATAACCATATAGTCGCAATGTGACGATCACTTCCATATTTTCGGAGTGTGACACACATATCCTCCTCATCACAATGTGATGAACATATCCTTGTCGTTGCAATGCTATGAAAATATCCTTTCTTCATAATGTGACAAACAATGCCATGTCATCGCAATGTGATGAACATAGCTTTGTCATCGACATAAATTTCTTGTCATCGCCATGTGATGAACATATGACATTTATGTACATCACATATCCACATGACATATGATGAACACATGACATTTATGTTCATCACATAGCCACTTTTTACTTAAATGTCGTGTCGTCGAAATGTGATGAACATAGGCCCATCATCGCAATATCCCCATTATCATCAATATGTGACAAACAATATGTTGTCATCGCAATGTGATGATCATATTATGCTTATCGAAATGTGGTGAAAATATCTTTCCATCATAATGTGACGCAAATGCCATATCGTCGCAATATGATGAACATAGCCCCTCCATCGCAATGTGTGGAAAATAATCATATTGTCGCAATGTGATGTAAATGTCCCGTAATCATAATGTGAAAAAAAATTCCAAATGTCGTTGTGTGAATTCCATCCATAGTCTTGGTCAACCATTGTCATGGAAATCCATGGTCACTTATGGCCAAAAACTATCAAACATGGTTAACCATTGTCAATCATGGTCAACCACAATCAAGCAAGGTCAACCATAGTGAAGGTCGTTGCAATGCTATGAAAATATCCTTTCTTCATAATGTGACAAACAATGCCATGTCATCGCAATGTGATGAACATAGCTTTGTCATCGACATAAATTTCTTGTCATCTCCATGTGATGAACACATGACATTTATGTACATCACATATCCACATGACATATGATGAACACATGACATTTATGTTCATCACATAGCCACTTTTTACTTAAATGTCGTGTCGTCAAAATGTGATGAACATAGGCCCATCATCGCAATATCCCCATTATCATCAATATGTGACAAACAATATGTTGTCATCGCAATGTGATGATCATATTATGCTTATCGAAATGTGGTGA